>OU896707.1:69614452-69869457 GCA_918026855.4 Phaedon cochleariae | reverse complement strand
TGATCTCACAACTAAGAGATCCAGGATGAACAGTTATGAGATCTAGCAGTTGAATAGGTGGTGAAAAAATCCACTCAAGTATGTCAGGTAGTGGTTTACTTGTAGTACCGCTCTGTAGCGTATAGACGTAAGGGTCTGTACGTGTGACTATAGGCAGCGCCATACAGTGTGTGTCGCGATCTCTGGATCCTACCTTAGAGTTTTGCCACTAGATGGCTACAACATGACTATAACTTCATGGTATACCCTGCGTCTATGACATTTTTTGATAAAATATGCTGTGATACTTCATAAAACAGCATTTGAATACCTACCTTACAATTCCCCAGGACGTTCAAACATGGCGTTCGGCGGCAAACTCTATTGTGCTACTTTCTGTTTTTATGGAATTCATTTTTGTATATTCTTCAGCTATTTTTTTTCATAGTTCGATAATAAATATTTTGATAACAAAATAGTTTTTTACCAAGGACGAAAAACTGTATATTATAGTCCAGTCTACCAATTGATAGCCGAAGCTTTATCCGAGGCTAGCAATCAGGCGAGACAATGGGTTTCGTGAAAGATCTGTCAGATGACCGACCCTGGAGGTAAAACATTGAAACTCAACCTCACTTTTCTTATTTGTTCACAAATTATTGAAATATTTTTTCACAATTATTTTGTCATACGATTCGTGTTTTTCGGCTATTCATTAATTCAAGCATGTCATCACATTGTGCTGTTGTATAATGCACAAAAATGCAGCGAGAGACGAAGGAATCTGATTTTTCAGGTAGGTATATTTTGATCTAAAAGTACTATAGTCACTCATATGTATAGTTTCCCATTGGAATTCCTTCTGCAATAGCAGCTAATAAAAATACTCGTGAGGTTTCTTAAAGAAGGCAAGAAGATTGATAGATTCATGCAATCAAACGGGAGGACTGGTCTGACATGCTGACGAAATATGGGCTATATTCCGAATTCAACTGGTCAGTACTGTCAGTAGATCCACTAACTCTACTGAAAATCCCGAAATATAAAATCAAAAATACAGTGCTGTAATTCGGAACACGTTTTCATGGTTTTCATCAGTAGTCAGCAGCAGTTGATCAGCTGGTGAAATTTGTCAGTCTGTAGTTTCTCGTTTATCTGAACTAGTCAATTTAGGCTCCTGGTTAACATACATTTTGGAAATTTGATATATAACATGGAAGAGCAATCGGTTCTTGTAGCCTTCATAGTTCCTTCGATTGTTGACGATGACGATTCTAGCTCGAGTGATGAAGAATACTTGGACATTTATGTAATGTGGCATTAATGATGATGAATTTAGGAGACATTTCAGGTTCATTTAGATATTCATTCACCCAATGCCGCTTCTTCTTTCTTTTCCTCTTCTACCTAATACTCCATATTATTCTCAGCGTTTATTATTTCAATAACGGGTATTTTCTGACTATAACTATAACAACGGAAATAAATGTTACATTCTTTCCCCCTTTGAAATAATGACAGTTCACTGAAGCCACACCACCTTTTGATACTCAGCAATTTCAGCAGAATGTTGAGTCGAAATATTTGGGATGAATAGTATATCTGCTCACAAGCACATGTCACATTCAGTGATTTTTTCGATTTTGGAATGGAAAATAAGCAGATTCAGTACAGTCAGTTGAATTCGGAATATGATCATGTGTGTTGTTGTAGACATTTTCACTGTATTAGCACCGAAGGTGACAGAAGGAATTCTAATGAGAAAGGACACAATGTCATAATGAAGAACTATGTGAGATCCAATCATAATCCATCGTCTCTTGATACATTTTTTTTGCATGATACAACAGCACATTGTGATGGCATGCTAGAATTAATGAATAGACCAAATTATACAATTTGTATGCCAAAATATTGTGAAAAACTATTTCAATCCTCTGTTCCTTTGATTTCTACGTGAACAAAAAAATATGAAAAGTGAGGTGTGTTTCAATGTTTTACAGAAAAGTGAGGTTGTGTTTCAATGTTTTATTTCCAAGGGCGGTCATCGTGCAAGCGACTTATTTGCAGTTCTTCGCCGAGGGCATATTACATTTTTTCGTCGACTTCAAACACTCATATTCACATCACCGTCCTATTCACACGTGAAATCTATGAGACTTCGTGAATAATTAATTTGAGAACAGCAACTGGCAGCTGTTGTCAACTCACTCTCCGCGCGGACCAGGGTTGCCAGTTCGATTTTTATTTTATCAGAAAGGATAATGAAATAATCCTATGACGTCAAAACATTATGTACTTTTAGTGAACAGAAAAACAACATATTTACAACAAAATAGAAACAAACAAAACAAACATTCTCATAAAAAAATAATTATAATCTTAATTTAAAAATACAAATATCACAAAATACAGGTACATAGGTACATTACATACAGGGTGGGGCATTAGTGCGTCGGAGCTCGATTGCTCGAGTTCTATGATAGCTAGAAACCTGATTCAAAAACGAATGTGAATGAGATAACAAGGTCCATAACTAGGAATGATTGCCGCATTACAGGGCGCACCGAGGGTCGGGATCAATTTTTTAAATTGGAATGCCCAGTATATTTGCATATTTTTTTGAAGCATCCCTGTGATCTTCATCCACTCCTATAATATCGTTGACTATATCTCTTTCGTATCAAAGTTATGAATTTTTTGGTCGAAATAATGTCATCTGCAGATGCCTACCGAAAATATCACTATTGTCACAATTATAAACTTCAAGAAAAAATAATCTCAATATCATTTATTGAAAAGATGAGTGACTTTGAAAATTTTAGGTTGGCCATTTTCATCGATACACATTCTAATCTGTTATTGAAACATCAAAAGTTCAATCAACAATTTAGTAAACCAATTTTTTATTGAAAGAATCGATGTCAGAACCAAAGCAGACATGAATAGGTCATAATATGCTTAATATTCACAAAGTAGAGACGGAAAAAATTTCATTTCTCAATTATTCTGGTTTTGCTTTCAATGTGCCATGAATTTATGGGATACTTGAGAAATGCAAATTTTGTCTCTTTTTACTTTGTGAATAACTAGCATAATATAAACTTTTTCTGTTTTCTTCGATTCTGGTATCGATTCTATCTTTGAAAAAATTGGTTCACTAAATAAATAATTGGACTTTTGATGTTTTAATGACAGATAAGAGAATCGATCAAAATCGCCAACCTATAATTTTCAAAGTTCAATAATTCAAAAATGGTTATGAATATCGATATGGATGTTCAGATAAATATGTTAGTGTTTCGATTTTACATCAAATGGTCAAAAAATATATGGGGTGTTCCATTTGAAAAACTCGTGAAAAATCACTTTGAAAAGTTCCGAATTGAAAAATCATTTTCAGCCACCCTGTATCATTTGAGGGCCTGAAACATTTTCAGAAATGTCACTCATCTTTTCAATAAATGATATTGAGATTATTTTTTTATTTTTTCTTGAATTTCATAATTGTGACAACAGTGATATATTCCGTAGGCATTTGCAGATGACATTATTTCGACAAAAAAATTCTTTGATATGAACGAGATATAGTCAACGATATCATAGGAGTGGATGAAGGTCACAGGGATGCTTAAAAAAATATGCAAATATACAGCGCATTCTATTTAAAAAAAAAATGATCCCGACCCTCTAGATCATTTTTGGTGCGCCCTTTATATGCGGCAATAATTTCTAGTTATGGACCTTGTTGTCTCATTCACATTCGTTTTTGAATCAGGTTTCTAGCTATCATAGATTTCGAGCAATCGAGCTCCGACGCACTAATGCCCCACCCTGTATATGATTTGAGTATACCGGGTGGCTACGGAAGTATTGCATACGGAATATCTCAGTTATTGTATGAAGTAGGTTTGTGAAATTTGTAGCGTCGATATAATGACATAAGAGCTAGAATTTGAGCATATTGACATGTCGAAGTTAACTTCCGGTCTGACCGGAAGCATCATCAACTTTCTTATTTTAAATGGAAACCCTATTTTTTTTTCTTTTCGCTTTATTCAGCATTCAATTCCCTTTCTAATGACATATCACAAGTTAGTATCTAACCAGAAACTAGATCAGAAAAAAATTATTATTGAAATTCACCGAGTAGGCCGTGGAAGCGTATTTCATTTCAAAAAATGACTTTCTATTAAATCATTAGAAAGGAATGGTTATGCTGAATAGTACAGGCAAGAAAAAGTTGTATGTTCCTATTCAAGTTATGGACCTACAGAGTATTGTTTTCTTCCCAATTTTTCCAATATCTTTTTTGGCGGCTTTTTATAACGCCGACGAATGAAAATAAAATATCACAGTAGTAGCAACTGTTATCAAGTGACATATGGTTTCCATAGCCAACTTTTCAATTTTTGGTTTCCATTTTGCTTCCACGGCCTACTTGGTGAATTTCAATAATAATTTTTTTCTGATCTAGTTTCTGGTTAGATATCAACTTGTGATATGTCATTAGAAAGGGAATTGAATGCTGAATAAAGCGAGAAGAAAAAAAATAGGGTTTCCATCTGAAATAAGAAAGTTGATGTTACTTCCGGTCAGACCGGAAGTTAACTTCGACATGTCAATATGCTCAAATCCTAGCTCTTATGTCATTATATCGACGCTCCAAATTTCACAAACCTACTTCATACAATAACTGAGATATTCCGTAGGCAATACTTCCGTAGCCACCCGGTATAACAAACAGGAACGAATAGTAAAAATTAACAACACAAATACAAAACAAATAAAAACATTGAACATAAGAAACAAACTGTTATAACAAGTGCGGACGAAAAGTACTCGCCTTCGGAAATAATCGGTTTTTCTTTCGGAAATTAGAAGGTAAAATGTGATTTTTTGTAGAAGTCGACGAAAAAATAAATTAAATCAAGCCTACCGCATTTTTTCTGAACTTAAACCAACACCTCAATTGAAAACACTTACATGTAAAATCACATCCTCTTCAAAAACTGTCACTTTTATGTACTCGAATTCCTGCAGCCTAGTCAGAATCTCCTTCATTGGCTTGCTTTGCGTTTTTTTCTCCATAGCGCACACCCCCACTATCACAACTTTGCCCCCATCTTCCTCCATGTCTTGAGGGCTCAAGCTTTCGTCGTTTGGATCGCATAGTTCCAGGTCGCCCTAAAAAAATTGAAAATAATTCGAAAACTTCCTATGTTAAACGACAAGAGAGAAATGATGATTTTTTTCATTCGGCGAATTAATTTCAGACCAAAATATAAACGAGGAGAGCAAATCCCAAAAAATTTGAGAAATTAATATTCCACCTCTTCGATCAACCTACACAAATTATTTGTTTCACAATATACAGGGTGTTTCCGGAATTGGCGCGATAATTGAAATGGGTTAGAAGAGAGAAAAAGTAAAAAGTACAATTTAAAAAAAATGTTGAAGGAAAGTTTGGCTGAAATTTCTATAAATCAATGATAGAGGTCAACAGCCGAATCCAAGCGTTTGGTTTCGGCAAGATCAGAAACACCGGAAGTACCAATGACTTTTGCATCGTGTCATCCCATTTCATTCATTGCTCTAATGCCGAAAACACCTAATATATTGTTTCCAGATTGACAAGAACGGGTCTAGAGTTTTTCAGGAGATTAACTTGAAATAATCGTACAATAATCATTGCATTCGTTTACACATCTTACCCAGTTATCAAATGTTTGATTGCACTCAGGGGTACCTATGTAAAACATTTAGGAAGACTAAATACAAATTTGAAATGTGTATCATTCATTTGCGACCATATCCAAGGTCAGAGGTGATAATGGGATTATGATAAGTTAATTAAACATTCTCAAACTAATCATGAAAATTATAAATTTTTAGGTTAACCATTCGAATATTTATGAGTATATGTGTCAATGAACTTTTTATTTTGGTATTTAGTCCTATTTACCAACCTGAAAAACTTGTGCCATACCCTACCTAGCTGTTTTTGTGTTATCGATGAAAATTGAAATCTGGCGCCAAAAAAAAATTTTCGAATACTTTCAGCGATCGTGATTATTCAAGTCAATTGTAGCAGAGTATACCGGTGCATATACAGGGTGATGAAGGACCTGAGGTACCCCAATCTAAATCGAAACATTGTTTATCCAGTATCATTATAAATAGTGCTGACTGTTTTTAGGTGTTAGTGATTCGGCGGGAGTAAAATCTACTTTTTGATATTGCAATAAGAATTTTGTCATTTTCTCTTTTTTTTTTCTTTCAAAACAACTACCTTTCTGGCTAATGGCACGCAGAATATTGAATTATATCCTCCCGAAATCTATGCATCGACTCGTATAAGCGAATACTGATACAAGTGATCCAAATCGAAATCAATAGGCATTCAGAAAAGAATCACTTGTATCAGTAAATATTCATACGAGTCGAAGCATAGATTTCGGGAGGATGTAATTCAATGTTCTGCGTGGCATTAACCAGGAAAGTGGTTGTTTTTCTCCCGAAATCTACCATTATTGTTCATTTTATGAACATTGTGTGGAAATGACTGAGGTTTTTGTATTTATTATATATATTTTGTTATTATGCCTGAATTCCAAATAAAATAATAAATTAGGTATCAATAAAGTCGCTACAGGGTATTCTTCATTAAAATTTGAGTAAATGTCAATAAACCTTTTCTTTTGGTATCTACTCAAAATACGTTCAACTGAATCCAAAAATGTGGAAAAATACAGGATGTTCCATTTAGAACTTGAAAGATTGTGCTACAAAACAAAATTACCCAATATACAGAATATATGACATAAGTATTAATCTCAGCATTATTTGAAATCTCCTAATTTCGAAAATTCACCGCATTTCTAGTGTGACCGCCGAAATATCACCTCACTACTTACTGATGAATAAGGCCCGAACCATCACTTTTCACTTATCATAAAACACACTGTATCATTTGCTCGAATAATTTTCGTCAGACACGAGTACAGACGAAACATGCATATAAGGAAAGAATTCAAACGTCAAAAATACCAACTTCGTTATCAAGACATTCGTCGCAAAAACACATGGACTCTGTATCACTCGTTCTCCTGTACTTTCTCCATTTCTTCAGTCTCCACCAGTCTTTCAACCATGCCCATTCCATTTTGTTGTCAAATCATGTGACAGCTGTATCACCGTGAATTTTGTATAATAGTTACTGCATGATACGTTTACTGTTTCCCTTAACAATCTAACTCGATTTCAAATATTTATTCCAATTATCAGATACAAAATGCGTCAAGTCAAGGTTAATGTAAAACTACTGAACTGATCTTGAAATGCGTAAATATAAATACTTCGGTACCCGGGATAATACTGCTACAACAACATAATAAATTGGAAAACACCTTATAATACATACGTAGTTGTATTGAATTCAAGTAATTGTAAATTATTCTTTAATGACAATCTAATCAATTCGTAACATGACATTCCATGACATGCATCTACCAAGTGTATATCAACATGGAACCTAACATTTCCCCCCTAAAAAAATAAATTACAAATTCAAGCGTTTCGGAACGGTTCGTATTCTAGTTGATCTTCTAACAGGTGACTTCCGAGCCATAGCCGATCTGGATTCAGAAGTACTTTCTTCTAAGTCTGCCTGCTTATCTTCACCGGGCGAACGATTTGGTGACATCGAGTCTCTACGAGAATTTAATATTGATGGGACCAGATTTTGATTGGGAGCAGTTTGTGAATGTGAAATCATACACGGTGATGGAGTACGACTCCTTAACAACAACTGTGGATTGGGTTTCGTGATGATGCGTTTATCAGATGAGGGTGGCAAACCATGTAATTCCATTACTTTCATTGCTCTCAATTGATCTATGTGTCGTCTTATATATTTTCCATCCTCAGTTTGCACTAAATAATGTAATTTTCCAAGTCTTTCATGAATCTTTCCAAATTTCCACTTTTCAGATTTATCAGAATAATTTCTGGATTGAACGGTATCACCTACATTGAACTCCCTGGTTCTCAATGTACTTTCGGTCCTCATTCCATTATTAATTGATTCATGTCCTTTGATTAGATCCAATCGTGAACGATAAGTGAAGTTCAAGAAATATTCCGCTGGGCTTTTATTTGTAGTTGAATTGGGTGTTTTCCGGTACTGCATAAGCAGTCTGTTGAGTTTCACATTGAGATTTCCATTATCTAACAATGCAGATCTCAAGCCATTTTTTACTGTCTGTACATACCGTTCGGCAAGACCATTGGTTGCTGGGTGCCCCGGTGCTGTAAGTAGATGTTGAATACCATTGGATTTCAAGAATTTTTCGAACTCATAAGATGTCAATGATGGTCCGTTGTCTGTCACCATCTCGGATGGTAGTCCATATCGACAGAAAATATCTCTGAGGTTATCAACTGTACATTTACTTGTTATTGATTTCATTGGAACAACTTCTAACCATCTAGATTTGGCATCCACTAAAATTAAAAAATGGTGATCCATAAATGGTCCAGCGAAGTCCAAATGTACTCTTTGCCACGTAGTTGTAGGTTCTGGCCATGAATGTACAGGAGCCTTGCTACATTCTTTTTGAACTTTGCAGCACGCAACACAACTCTTCGCTAAATTTTCTATATCGCGATCGATATTTCTCCAATAGCAATAATTCCTTGCCAGAGTCTTCATCTTGACAATTCCAATATGTGCCGAATGTAATTCCTTGAGTATATCTCCACGTAGTATTTTGGGAATCATTACTCGAAATCCGCGTAAAATGCAACCATTTTCAATTGAAAATTCACTTTCTTGGCCTTTATAGTCCGTATTAGCAAACTTTCCAGTTTGAATCGCTAAATACAAATTCTTCAATTCTGTGTCCTGCTGGGTTTCTTCTGCTATCATTTTTGCCGTGACCGGTAAGCTATCTTCATGAAGTTGTAATACCTCTCCTTCATCATCATAATTTTCTTCCACTCTTCCTGTGCAGAGCGGAAATCTTGAGAAATAATCAACATTCGAATTCATTTTCGTATTTCGGTACTCGGTAGTATAATTGAATCCCGAAAGAAACTGTGCGTATCTCAATAATCGACTCGATACCATGGATGGCAAATGTTTGTCTGGACTGAATATCGCTGTCAATGGTTTATTATCTGTTACTAATATGAATTCTCGACCATAGCAATACTGAAAGAATTTATGTAACGCCCAAAATATTGCTGTTGCCTCCTTGTCTAGTTGGCTGTACTTTTGCTCTGCTTTTGTTAAAGATCGTGATGCAAAAGCAATTGGCCTCTCTCCATTTCTGAATCTGTGAGATAATATTGCTGATATTCCCACTGGAGATGCATCAGTTGCCAAAACTAACGGAAGATTCAGATCATAATGTACCAAAACTTGTTCTCCTATCAAATCTTGTTTGACCTTGTTGAACGCTATTTCGCATTGTCTCGACCATATAAATTGTTCTTCTTTTTGTAATAATCTATTCAATGGATTTAATTTTGATGCTAAATCCGGTATAAAATTATTATAAAAATTTACCATTCCCAAAAACTGTCTCAGCTCGTGAACATCTTTCGGTCTTTTGAGTTTCAAAATATCCTTGATTTTATCACTGGTTTTATGGAGACCATCTTCATCGATTGTGTGACCTAAATACTTCACGGATTTCTCGAAAAATCTTGCTTTCTTTGGATTGATATGTAGGTCATGATATCGTAATCTGTCTAAGAGTATCCTCAATCGGTGGAATGTTTGTTCTAACGTTGCTCCTTGGACGATGATATCATCAAAGAAACATGCAGTGCCCTCTAAATCAAGTAAAATAGAATCCATGAATTTCTGCCAGATATTTGGAGCTGTTTTAACTCCAAACATCAAGCGTTCTACCCTATAACACCCTCTCAAAGTTGACACAGTTTGCATTTTGCTGCTCTCATCGTCCATTGGTAAATGCAAATATGCTTTATAAACATCAAGGACACAAAACTATTTTCCGCCGCGTAACTTCAAAAACAAATCTTCAATGCGAGGAATGATGTTTGGATTATCATCTCGAATACATTTATTCAAAGTCACTTTATAGTCCGCGCATAAACGTATGGACCCATCTTTTTTAACAAGTGGAACCAACGGTGTTCCCCATTCAGAGTATTCAATTTTTTTGAATACACCCAACTGTTCTAATCTCTTGATTTCTTGATCAACTCTTTCTCGGAGTGCGTAAGGTACTTGTCTGGGTTTAATATAAATAGGCTTGGAATCAGGTAATAATTTTAAAGTTCCTTTTGTAGACGGAATTTTCCCCAATTTCTCCTGGAAAATATCTTGATATCGAGTAAGTACATATTGTTTCAATTCATCAATTTCAGATATTTCGTTGATATTCTTGACTTCAGGAAGCAAACCTAATGCTTTCATCCAATTCCGGCCGATTATTGTATCGAAATCTCCATCCACGATGTGTAACTTATCATATATCAATTTATTTTCGAATTCAATCTTAACTTCAGCTGTCCCAACGACACAAAATGCTTCTTTTGTATATGTCAGGAGCTGAGTTTTAGATGGCACTATCTCACCATTCGGAATTTTCTCCAAAAATGTCTTCAGGTTCATTATACTAACAGCTGATCCTGTATCATATTCCATCTTAAAGATAATATCATTGATTTTGACAAAGCAAAAATATTTACTGGATGACGGTTCAGTGAACAGTGTTACTGCATTTATTTCGTGTGGTTCATCATCCGATGAGTCTTCATAATTATCATCATCAGAACCATTTTCCACATATTTTCGGCAGGTCCACTCGTTTGGCTAGCATCTGCCGTTTGGCTTGTATTACCATTCGGCATTTCGAATTAACACTTTTTCTTGAAATTGTAGGAATTTGTGAGTTCAGAGTATACTCGTCGCCACTAATACATACGTAGTTGTATTGAATTCAAGTAATTGTAAATTATTCTTTAATGACAATCTAATCAATTCGTAACATGACATTCCATGACATGCATCTACCAAGTGTATATCAACATGGAACCTAACACCTTATCTCTTAAAACTTTTATTAATGTGCAGTCAATCAACCTATACCAAGGCATCATAATATTATACATTTTCACAACTCCCATGGATAGTTTCAGTTGTCTATTAATACCTATCGTTATCTCCCTCTCCAAGTGGAATTAGCACAATAAAATACAGTCGATGGTTTTAACATTTTATGAACATACCTGAATAAAGGTATGCAATAATTTTAATTTCACACTTCTGCCTTTACATTGAAGAAAGTATGATTATGATAAGTCATACCTCTCTACCTCTGTATACCAAAGTCTACTAGGGCTAAAAACAGGAAGACACACACTATCTTAAAAGGGAGCCTGTGAAGTTATTTTTTTATCATTATTTCCGTTTCATATTATAATAATTATTATCATTATCATCATTTCTGCGTAAATTTATTGAATCATATTTTTTATCCGTGATGTTAGTGTATGCCCTTTTCAAAAATATTAGGGCGAATATTTACCCCGCTTATCCGTTTGATACGCACATGCATGCAACCATATGCAACTTTTGAATTTTTTTTGCTATTGTATTGAGATTTAAAAAAACGACTTCCTCTCATTTTTTGGTAGATACCTAAATACCTTATGGAATAATTCTCTATGAAATTTTAATACAGGTAGTTTCGTAGTTATGAGTGTACATTCTGGAATTTATATTGTATGACTTGAAATACGTTCGGCGTTAGAGATCTGTGAAGTTGTAGGATTGATTCCAATACTAACATTTCTTAAAGGAGTAAACGATTATTATTGAAGGGATAATAATTCGGTTAAATGAGAAAAAATTTGCGCATTCCGAGGGTTAGACCAACGGCCTTGGAAAATTTTCAAAATTGTTTATAGTTCTTCAGTTACATCGAAAAAAAAATTTTTGGAAAATCTTTTTTTTTTCTACGTTATTATTTGAGATACAGAAAAGCTAAAAATACTTCTCCATAGCAACTTTTGATGAGATTTAACGTGGTGGTATTGATTTTGCTATGCGATGGTTCAACTATGGTTTTGGAACTATATGAAAGAACATTGTTTTGAAATAGTTGATTTGCTTGTGTGTATCATTTCGATTTTTTGGTGGTGATATAAGTACAGAAAACTTCACTTGTGACGTTTTATTTGTGTATTCTTGTGATTCGAGGGAGATTTTCAGCAAGTATTCTGTCAATATAGTATGTTTCACTACTTCAAATCCATGAGATTCGCAAAATAAAAATGTCCCAATTTGAGGTTGCGTTATTAGTTTGCATTTTGTTTCCATTTAGTAGTAATAGTTATTCATTATACAAGGGAAAAAAGTAGTAGATTTTAGCTCCAGGTTGTGTTGTCTCCCGACAAAAAACCGTGAGCTGAAATTTTATATTTTTCCCGTGTATAATCGTTACCACCGTTGTTGTATCGGTGGTAACGGTATAATACAGTGATTTTTTTGGCAGGAAGAAGGATGAATCAATATTGAGATGAAATTACATTATATTAAAATCAGACAATTATCCACGTGAAATTTAAAGTTATAAACTATGCCGTGGATTTGGTTCAGACTGAGGGGTGGCTTAAGTAGGATTTTGAGACCTAGCATTCAATTGGTATTAGATGGCAAAATTATTATCTCATTATCAAATCGTGAAATCGAGGGCCCTTTGATGAACTACAATGTTTTCACTTTCCTTTGGGTCATATATAATTTCGTTATCAGATGTTTAATGCCGGCTCACCTACTATCATATCTAGCTAACCTAATAGATAGTTCTATTGGCAGGAAAATGGTGGAAGTGTTTTGCCACTGAGTGTATATTTTCCTCTATTCAACACATGCCAGTAGGAAGAAAGAAGGAAACATAAACATTGAGTGCAGAAACACCCCACCAGTTCCTGCAATACAATTTGCTATAAGACTTTACTGAAAAAATGAATATATTATTGTCTATTATGAAAAATTAACAGAGAAATCCAGTCAGAAATAAATAGTAAATAACTGGGTAAATTATCACACACCCAAACAAAACAAAAAAAAAAACAAACAAACAATTAGCACCTACCTATAGGTAGATCACTACAAGGATAGATTAGTTGGCAACAGAATATCAAGTGACAATGCTTCAATATACCAGGTGGTAAATTTTGCAGCCAGAATATCTTTTGAACATATAATTTGACCAAAACTCACTCACAAAATTGACCAAATTTTATAAATCATGTGAATTATTCTTGTTTCAAAATTATAAATTATTCACCATGAGTTATTTGTCATGCATTATAAACTGGACTGGGCATTTTCTCATTGGATCATTTAGGAGTAAATAAGAATGAAGTATGGATATCTATGGTAAGAACCTACAGTGAGGTTTGAAATTTAAAAATATAAATCCATGTATCTTATCATTTAACACATCCTGCATTCATCACAAAATTCAATCTAAACAACAATACAAAGGAATCTGTTTGTTTATTATACCTAAATTCCACCAGAATAGCCAAATATGAAAAATATCAACAATAATTATGAATGTAAGATCAATGTCTCAGATTGCATGGTACTGTTTAAAAAAAAAGTGCTTCCAATAAAAAGAGCACTAAGATCATGAACATTCAGGTTGCTAAAAAGCAAATAACACATGAGGAGCAAGATACATGTAAAGATTCCAGCAGAATAAATTCTTGGTGCTTGAAGAGATATGCTAGCAGTTATAGCAACTGGTATATGTAGAAACATCAAGAATGCACATTTATTAAAAAACTGAAGTTCTATCTACAAATAATGTTTGTGCAAAAAAAGCTCAAAACCAGTAAGTACCCTGTGCCAATTGTGTGAAATTGCAAGCATTGGATTGTCCACATCTTCAACAATAACTGATGGGACACAGTTTCCATTATTGCTATTTCTAACTTCCATGGATTCAAAAGAAATAAAACTAAAAGATGCATTAATCAATGAAAGAAATGAGAAGGTTCAAAGGGTTCAAAGAAAGATATTTAACTTACTGCTCCTAGATAAAAGTGTGTTGGTCTGGTTACTCTGGTTGCCTTACACAAACCTTGATACCCATGTTCCAGTTCTGTATATGACATGACCTGTTGGAAACATGCCTACAATACAGAATGTAGTTTGATGTTTTCCTCGAATTCAATAACTCAAGTATGTACACCCCAAAAAGACTTTTTTAGTAGCCAATATCACCTATTCTAGCGAGTAATTTATATATTTTCGATTTCAAGATTATTGAGCAGGTCCGGGAATATTGATCTCAGGTCAACATCAACGTTATGTAATTCTTATAACTTGCCAATCTTGCCATAAAAGAACCAAAACACTGCCCCAGAATAATACAGATGAAATATTCTACCATTCGTAAAAGAAATTCTGATTTTAATATTTTTTTAATGTTTTTTAAATCAATTCCTTTTTTATCTTTCCTGACATTTTTCGCATTTTTACGAATGATGACAATTGACAATCATGTCAAGTGCATGTCAATAATAACACATCAATGACGTTTTATGATATCTGTGGTTTTATGACGAGTGCCTGCAGACAGTTTCGCGCACGACATCCATCATTCTGGCTACCAACATAATAACGTAATATAAGGAAGGTAAATAATAATAATCTTCCTGCATAGGAAAGCAGACTACGTTTTCTCAACAATCTGACATGAATCGGCCTAAATATAACTTCTTCAGGAAGTTGTGATAATCTATTTTTGGGAAAATTACTTGAAACGCCACAAATTAATCCTCTACACTACAATAATTTTGTATCCATATCGGATCGACTTTTAGATTTGGTTGGTTGGTCAAGTCACTGAATAGCAAAAAATCTGTAGAGTATCTCCCATGTAGAAATGAATTTGCGCCTTCGAAGTGGCCACCTGATGTTAGCTTAGATATTCATACAGGGTGTCCCAGAATAACGTTCGTATACACCGGGAGGTGATCCTGGAAAAGATGCTCTGACAAAATGTGTCCAAAATGCTTCCTAAGGACGCTAGAGATCTAGAGCTAAAGAGATATTTCCCCAAAAAATCAAGATCACGCCGAAGAACCCAAATAAAACAAAAATAATACTCTTCTAGACAACGGTTCGTTTAACAGCATTCTAACAAGAATACCTATTTTATATAAATGTGTTCGGAGAATCATATTTCTGTAGAAGAAATGAGATGAACCTTGAAACAAATAAAGTTGGGGCATTTTCATAGCATTGGTTACGAGTTTCACACCTCCCTATATATTGGATCATGCTATCCGTGCCACGAAACGATTTGTATGATCGAATCACCCTCAGGTACAAAATAACAAAATTTTTCTATCAGAGAGTCTAAATCAAATGTCCTAATTCATTACCTTCTGGCTACCTTTCAATCTAATAAGCCAGGAGTTATGGATGTTCTTCCGTAGTTTTCATGTCATCGCAACGTCAGATGATGACCTTGACTACCGTGAATAGGAGTTTTGCATAATGTTCTTACCGATAGCGTAATAACTATGGCGATGACGATATAAACTTATGTAATATGACTGATTGAAACTTGAAGAGTATATTCCTCGGAAAATTACTTACTTATGTAAATTCAGTTGGAACAGATCGTAAAAAGAATGTCGGGTCGCACTGCTGCGCCCTTTGAAGTTTCGAGCGAGTTTCTTGATGTAACTAAAGTTGTCATATTTTTCAACAACTTTTCAGTTTCTGTGTAGGCTTCCTTACTAACTTCATACGCCAACTCAAAAGCAGCACTGATGATTGGTACGCAACAGCGAATTGTGCAAAATCATCTCTGGCCGAGGCTACGAAAATTAGAACTCATAAATCAATATAGTAGATTACTAGAGTCACTGGATGCTATTAGTTTGATAAGAGTTCGGACACAGCTGAACTTTTGTCCTTTTCTATTTTCTATAATACAATGGTTTAAGTGAATAAAAGAATGAGACATATATTCTGCTCTTTGTCTTTTCAATTTCCCTAGTAGCGCGTGATTGTCAGATACGATTTTAGAGGTTATATTTTCTGTCATCAATCATAGCCGTAGATGGACAATGGATATGGGGTACAAACACCCACTTCAATTCATAGTGATACACTTCTAGCAGAACGACTGTTATATAAATGGAAAGAAAATGCATGTAACAACATTTTGATATTAGAAAATATACACATATGGATAAACTTATTGCTATAATTCCTTATTGTATGTGAAACTGTACTCCAGGGTGATAAAGTATAAAACATGAAGTTATTAATATTAAATTGAAGGAAGGTTTTTCAGGAATATACAGAAAGTAACATAAGTACGTTCAAGTGAAGTATTACTGAGACAATTTTAAGAAAAAAAGTCTACATAAGCTTGTGTCCGGAAATGTTTCATTTATACAGATACAGGGTGTTGACATACAGAGAACAAATCATGGTTCAATAAACATTTCATAGAAAAAAAGTAGTTTATTAGTTTAATTTGACGAGACCCAGCAAATACTTGGTTTTGTGAAGTTCTCAGCAACTACACTTACCGCCCTAGGAGCTATGTATAACATGGATCTATATAGAAAATATTTCCAAAACGATAACCTACAGCGTAATTGAGGCCCTTATGTATCATAAACACCTATTCACTTTTCACTGTGGAATTTTGAATTTGGTCGGCACCAAAAACGCCATATTCAATAATATTTCACGTTGTAGTTTTCTTGCTTCTTATAGTTTCGTTTTCAAATCATTAATTTCATTATGTAATTTTACGATCATTTTCTCTTTTTCCATGATTATTTTGTTCTGTATTTTGTGTGATGATAATACTGGAATTTTGTTCTTGTAATCGTCTGCTTTGTTAATTGATGAAACAGCAGAATTTCTCAGAACAAATTTGAAATCTTCTGTTTGAAAATGGGCCTAAAATATAGTTTCATTTTGATCAGATGCTGTTACAAGAAGTGAATTCTAATGTGTACCTCACGAATTTTGCTCTTCTTCAAATTGATTTTCCACCCAGGCCGTGTATATCTTCCTTCCATAAGCGAATGGTTGATATTTGTTTTGGAAAATTGAATGAATGATATCCATTTTTTCAGAATTGGCACAATTCATTACACAGTAAGTGATTTCCATAACTGCTTTCTCCTCGAAAGTATAATTATGAAATATTATTTCAATTCTGACGTTTATAAAATTTATTGTCAAATTCAAACAATTTTGAATGAAAAAGAGCGGGACGACTATGGTGCTCTTGTCACAATGCAAGGTGTGTAACTTATTAAATCTAAACATTGAAAAACCCTAACCGTTGTCATTTCTGTGTCCGAACTCTTATCAAACTAATACCATCCAGTGACTCTAGTAGATTACAATCATCTGCTCTGCCGGGGATTCGAACCTATCAACTTTTTGATGATCTGATTACTAGTTGAGCGCCTCTGCCACTGCGCTATTCCGCCGTCTCACTTGGTAAATCCCGCAGCAGAATCGCGTGCAGTGTGCACAGTAGCATAGTAGTGTGTTGGAAGCCAGAATGATGAATGTATTGTGCGAGATCAGTCGGCAGGCACTCGTGGGTCAAGAATCAAGATGTCTTGTGTCAGCGAGAGAACAACTCGAAGTCAAATTGAAACAGGTGACAACTGACACGAGTGACACGGGACAGTACAGTTCAGTCGTCTGCATGGAATGTGGCTGATCAGCTGTCAGATTTTGAAAAAATATTATTGTTTTCTTGTCAAAGAATGAAATAGTAGGATTAGTAGGTTCAATTTTATCACCTTTGAATTTATTTTTTATCTCAGATTCACCGTTTCTCCACTTCTGGTTTTCAAATCAACTTTTTTGGTACAATAATTCTTTGAAATGTCTGCAACTCCAGGTTGGTGTTCTTAGAATATTCCAACATCTGTTATATTTTCCAATCTATTATTTCAGAAAATCGCCCAGAGCTGTATGAAGAAGTCAAACTATATAATAACGCTAGACAAAGAGAGAAGTAACAAGATCATCATCACAATGATTCCATCATTCTATATCAACATATTTCAGGTTTGATAATTTGGCGGACCTTTATGCAGTCATCAACACATTGCAACAATTAGAGAAGGCATACATCAGGGATTGTGTCACGCCCAAAGAATATACAGGTGCTTGTAGCAAACTGTTGGTGCAATATAAGGCAGCATTCAGACAAGTGCAAAGTGATGAATTTCCAGCAGTTGATGCATTTGTGAAAAAATATAGAGTAAGAATACTGACTTCATTTTCATAGTTATATCTCTCAACACTTTCATTCAATCTTTTAGTTGGATTGTCCTGCAGCTTTGGAACGAATTCATGAAGACAGACCTATAACCATTAAGGATGATAAGGGCAATACAAGCAAATGCATAGCAGATATAGTCTCACTTTTCATTACTATCATGGATAAACTAAGATTAGATATACGAGCAATGGATGATTTACACCCTGAAGTCAGAGACTTGGTGGATACAATGAACAGGCTCAGCATTTTACCATCAGATTTTGAAGGCAAACAGAAAGTTGTGGAATGGCTAGCTACTTTGAATTCCATGCAGGCCTCTGATGAATTATCTGAGTCTCAAGTGAGACAGTTGCTATTTGATCTTGAAGGCTCATATGCTGCCTTCAATAGGGTACTTCATAATTCTGCTTGAAGAAGATGGTAGAGTTTGAACAGGTTGTTTATATTGAAATTATTATGACCCCATGTTATTGTAACAGTAGGTGAAGTTGATATCTAGAGTCTAAGTGAACCCAGCACATCCATAGATCTAGATAAAAGAATTTTTATATGAACACTTGCTGATTTATTAATTCTACTCTTTAATTTAGATAATAAATTACAATCATTGTTGTTTACATCTGAGGAGACCCAAGCTCAGTCACCACAATAAGCATGATATTGCAATTTTGTTATTGGTTTATATCTACAAGTACCACTGGTTAATATCACTCAGATGGCACAATTTAAAGGTAATTTGTATCATCCAAACAGATAGTGATAATGTAGGACCTAATACTACTTAGTTGATGTAAAGTTCCTAATATAAACCAGTTTTTCACTAGTAAGTAGATATACCTATTATTGAAATGGATCAATTTTCATGTTGTGGATGACCTTGTGGTAAAGCTAGACAAAGATTACTCAACTTTAGGATACCCATCAAGAATGTTGATCTTATCTTAAAACTACATGAGCCTTTAAATGAAAAAGACTTACTGAATAGTCAAGATGTAAAAAAGTTGTCCTAGTCTTGTTTCAACATAATATTATGAATGAGACATGAAAAGTTTAAATATAGCACATTAGACGTTTCTGGTGAACCAGACACCATATCCTTTCATAAATTTGATGGAGAGCATGTTCCCAACCCAACTCGAATATTTTAGACAATGCAGTGTTGCCACTTTTATTAGAAAGTAGTAGCAACTTTGATATTTCACATGGAACACCCTGTATTTCATTGTATTTTTTTATTCTCCCTGGAGAGCTGATTTATCACACTTGGGGTCAAGCTGGAATTATTACAGAGATAATATGGGTGTTCAAAGTGAGATTTCTCAACTTGAGAATTTTTTTTAGTGAAAACCAAGTAGGTATTCATTATCAGTAAAAACGGCCTTCAAGTCACTAGCTTAACTTTCGATTCAATATTTACTGACATTCAATTGGAACAGATACTGGGTGATCAGAATTCTGAATCGTGAACCACCCTGTATTTTTTCCAATTGAATGTCAGCAAATAGTGAATTGTTGAGAAAAAAGTTGAGATGAAAACCGTCTTGACCGATATAATGAATAGTTTCGACAGAGAATGGTGCTACAGTTCGAAAATCTCGATTTATAACACCCTATATCTCTCTAATCATTCCCCTCAATCGCCCGAAATTGTGATATATTGATGAAATTAGCTCTTCAGGAAGAATCCAAAAATGCAATGAAATTCCTTTCGAAATATCAAAATTGCTACTACTTTCTGATAGAAGTGGCAACAACGGCGCATTGTTGAAAATTTTTTAGTTGGATAGAGAGTTTTCGATTATCCTCTCTATCAAAATTTCAAAGTGAACCGATGTCTGGGTCACCAAAAACGTCCAGAAACGTCTATAATGTGCCAACCACCGTGAAACAGCCTGTATATATTACATTTGCACACTACAATATCCAATTTTCATCGTGATATTGCAAGTTTTATATCAGTTTTATCTATAATCATAGAAAATATTTATAATAAGTGGCATATATTCTATTTAGGAATGATTTGAAAAATAAATTTGTTTTTGCAATGTCAGTTATGATTATTTATTCACCAATTGACCTAATTCAGGACAAACTTTTGCGGCAACCCTGTATTATTGTGTTTGCAATAAAACAGTGCTAATTTCTATGTTTAGTTCATAGAATAAAGAAGCAGGTGAAGATAACTAGGACCAAATTACCTGTTTGTAGCTGGCAACCCCGAAAAGTTAGACCGGGAAAAATAAAGGCAACCCTACTCTTGCATTTTCTATAGGCTTATAGTCAAATGCAAACGTTGATTGATATTACGCTAACCTGTACATGGTGCGTAAGCGCAGGCGTAATATATCAATCAACGATGCAAATAACATGTGTTGGTGTACAATTTTTTTCATTAAACTCATCGGTAAAATAAAAAAATATTTTTCTACAAACGCTTAACAAAGTAGCCTTTGACGCTTTCAAATTCTAACACAATAAAGTTGACGTAAAATTATACTTTATATTTAAACTCTTTCTCATCATCAGAAAGACAGAATTTGATTGCAAAGTTTATTGTACTATAGCTCAGAGGTCTGAAGCTGATGGTCCGGTTTCAATTCTCGGTAGGCCCGACATTTTTTTTCTGCCTTGTCAGTTATTTTAAGTTTTTTTTTATTTCTTTGGACATATAGGATAATATGGATAAGAACTATTTCAATCGCTCATACTTTCAGGGCAGTTATTTCCAAAAGCTGCGTTTGAAGAAAAAATCTTGTGTGTATTTCGAGCACAAAGTGTCATTGCCGCTCTACAAAGATTACCGCGCGATGCGGAGCGAGCGACAATCTATCACTTTGCGCTCTAAATACACAAATAGCTATTTTGAATTTTTAATTAATTATAGCCTGGTCAGGATTTTTTCAGGAAATCCATTTTTTTATAATTGTTAACATGCTAAATTACCTACTTATAAAATAATTTTCATCCATTAAACAAATGGGTGAAGGTCGAGCTCACTTCGGAACCTCTACTATACAATATATGGTCCTATGTGGAGATTCAGAAAAAAAAATTGGAATATTTTTCCAATTCCACCTGAACCATTTTCATGACTTGAAAAATTCGCAGTTCTTCCATGAATTCACTTCACTTGCGTGAAATATATTCACATTACCAATGAAAATATCGTCAACTTCACTAATAATTGAAGTCGACCTTTCACCACTGGCATATTACTAATCATCAGGGAAAGGAAAATTCTTAGAGGTAGTTCCACATTGCAAAAAGTATCTGTGATCTTGTATTTGTGCAAAAGTGCCATCAACGATCTCGCATTGAATATTTCCTTACTTTTGTTTTCGGCAATAGAAATCAAATCAATCAAAACACGTGCTTAATCTATGCATGATGACATCATCTGGCAGAGATGCAATTGAGAACACAAATACGAATGTAAAAGAGAGATCTTTGTAGGCTTCAGCACGAATTTTTACTTCACCCACCAAATGATCGACTGCTTTGAGGAATACTTGGGTTCGCATTCTGGTCTGTGCATGGTCTCAAAGCTTCAGTGTCAGTTTCTTCAAGAGCCCATCAGTTTCCTCTTACGGGTTTTGACCTCCTTACCGAGAGTAATAGTGTGCCTCTTTTTCGTAAAAATTGAACTTTTTCTCGCAAACATTCATAATACTTTCTCAATGAAATATATAAACTGCATGAGACACGTATCACGTATCCAACAGGTCTATGCTTGAGTTTTGCAGGGACTTGCTGACTTGATCTGTTCTCTCTAATATATCATACCAGAAAACAACCAGATTTTTTTAAATATCAGTTTCAATATTTATTCATAATTAGTACCATTACCAACAATACCGCAACAACAACCAATTACATACTGAACTCTGATTTTGTTTTTTGTTATTGAGTTAGACGAATCACGAAATTACCCCTACTCTACTGAGTAGAATGCGATTTTTTTCTTATCATTACAAAAACAGTATCCTAACCAAGTCCTTCTGATGCGGTGCCAGCGGTAGGTAATTGCGCGTTTGCTTCAGAAGGCGACTGAAGAGGCGGCATATAAAAAGCAAGAAGCAATGTAATATATTTGTCGCCTCTTCGGCGACGACTGTACTGCTGCTTGCTTTTTCTCTTTTTCTCTACCGCCTCTTTAAATTTACCGCCGGGGGCTGATAGTCCCATAGCCCCCCCCAAAATCTGGCACTGACCTGTGGTAGTATATACCTATTCGGTGATCTGTGGTCTTACAATGATTTCATTGAGAGTTATCTTTTTCATCTTTAACCGTCATTGCATCATCGTCTAGTGACAATGAGCAGATTGTTTATCTACCTCTAGTATAAATAACGTGCAGGTGAGGGTACCTACTTACGACTATCAGTCAGTGGACTCTTTGGCACAGTTTACACCGGTTTGTATAGGAACTGTGATATTTTTTCGACTAAATTGTTGGTAGAATCTATTCTAAAGAATGGCACCAGCTTATAAGTTGACTTATTTTAATCTTACGGGACTCGGAGAAGTGATAAGGTTCCTTTTTCACTACGGAGGAATTGAATTCGAAGATGTACGAATTGAAGAATTTACGGAATGGCCTGCGATAAAATCCAGTGAGTGTTTCTACATATACCTCTAGATCAACTTATTGATTGGGATTATTGTTAATTCATATTGTTATTTGTGTTCCTTAGTTTAATGGTGATGTCCCAAATGCATGTAAAATAGTTATTTATTATACAAGGGAAAAAAGTAGTAGATTTTAGCTCCAGGTTGTGTTGTCTCCCGACGCGTAGCGGAGGGAGACAAAAAACCGTGAGCTAAAATCTAATATTTTTCCCGTGTATAATACACTATTTTTTTCTGTGACAGAAGGAAGGACGAATCAATATTGGGAAGATATTACATTATTTCGAAATCTGAAAATTATCGACGTGAAATTTCAAGTTTTTAACATTAGGGGCACCTGCGTTTTATAGACATCTTCATCATTCTTTTGAAGTAATCAAATATCTGATGTCACTTCTGTCAGTTCAATTCTGTGATTTGATTTTAAAAAATTGCGAATTCAGTAGTTGTTTAGTAATATACGAAACCGCGAAGTCGAATGGAAGATAAAAGGTCTTGCAGTTCTTTCTCGGAGACGGTATTATTGACTTATTTTTCGGAACTATAGCACAACAAAAGCCATTAACAGAGTATATATATGTGATATATATCCGGGAAAGAAGTACTCACTTTTTTCCCACGGGAAAAAAGTAATTTATGAAAAGTGACATTTTATAACCTGCCAACAGAGATGAAATGCCAAACTTTTTTCCCGTCACAGAAAAAACATTATTGTTCATCGAACAGCACCTTGGCCAATCACTATCCTGAAAAGAATGATTTAAAAATTGCTCTTTGTTTCAACTTGTTATCACATGACGAAAGTATGTCCGGAATAATAGCAGCAAATAAATCGCCGTGCCGTTTATTTGACAGACTGAGAGGTAGGTTTTTGAGATCTACCATTCAATTGGTATCGGATGGCATAATTCTTATCTCGTTATCAAATCATTCATGACCAGATATCGAGAAAAAATATTCGAAAAAGTGGATTAAATAGTCCCTAAAACCCTAAAAGGTCGATACAAAATCTTTAGCACATATTCCTGACGTCAAAATAAGCCGATTTGAAGCAACTTACCTTCATCCGAAATTGATCCGATCCCGGCATAGACCTATTATCCAATTAAAGTGCTATAGTCAAAAAATAAAAGTGTGATACGTACATATATCGTATACCCCAAAATATATAGTTCATTGTTTTGATAGGATAAAAAATGTGACACTTATATATAGTTTGCCAAGCGAAATTTGCGTTTGCGAGGCGGAGCGACTGCGAAGCCGAGCACGCGAAAATCATTTTCTGAACGAAAAATGTGAGAAACTACTATACTAGGTATTCAGACCAGAAATTGTCGTTATATACTTTGGCCTGAATTTGTATTATTTTCTTTCAAAGATCAATGACAAACCTTTCAGAAAATTATTTTATTTATTGTCAAACTAAAGTCAAAAATCAATCACAGCATACTAAAATCGATAATACAAAGTGTTACTGTGAACCGTAACACTAGGGAAAAAGTTATGGCCATTCTAAACCATAAGAAATCCCTACTCAACTTTTGATTTACTTTATTGGGAACAGATACATGGTGATCAAAATTCTGAATCTCGAACCACCCTGTATCTGCTCCGATACAATATCAGTGAATAGTGAATCAAACGTTTTGATAGGGACACGTCGTTTTGACCGACGATGAATAGTTTCGACACAAAAGAATCCAAGTGTAATATATCAATAAAATCAGCTCTTCACGGAGAATCTAAGAATGCCATAAAATACAGGGTGTTCCATTTGAAATACCAATGTTGCTGCTTCGCACTATTTCATGGTCACTTTGGAGACCTGCAGAACATCTCTTTCCAAAGACTCGTTTATCCAACGAACACAGTGCCAAGGGAGGTGTTCCCCAAGGCATACAACTTCCAGAATTTTAGAAGAACACCAATTCCTACCTTATTTCCCTTGGTTCTCACGAATGTTCTCTGAACATTACAGGATATCCCTTTTCGTGGGAACCAGAACTTAAAAAAAAATTGAAGTAATACTTTTTTTCAATTCAGAAATGCCATTTGGACAGATACCCATCTTGGAATACAATGGCAAAACCTATTACCAATGTAGAGCTATTGCAAGATACCTAGCAAAACAAGTGAAATTGGTTGGAAAGGATGATTTGGAAAACTTGGAAATCGATCAAACTGCTGATGTTGTATCCGATCTATTCCAAAGTAATAAAAAAAATCACCGCTCAACATACGAGGTAATAAATAAGTAATATTGATACATAATACATATTTTTCAGAAACTGTCGATTACTATTATGAACCAGATGAAAAAGTTAAAAAGAATAAAGAGGGCCCCACCCTAGACGAATTGTTGCCTTTTTATATTGGAAAACTCGAAAAACAGATACAAGATAATAATGGCTATTTAGTTGGTGGGCATGTGAGTACATTTGCAAAATTTCATTGAAATGGCGGTTTCACGATCATCTAGAATTAAAAATTAATTTTATGCAAGGATAAAGGGACAATAAGGAACAATTATTCCAGGAACAAATTAATCCAGATATACATAACCATTACCTGACATTTTCGAGATTTTTTTTAGTTTTAATCACCTTCATATACAGGGTGTCTCAAAAAAGGTGGCCCCGTTGTTAGAATAGGTAGAAAAATGCAAAATAAGTTGGGTGCTCATTGATAAAATATTCCGTGTATATTCAAGATACTATACAGTGTGTCCCACTTACGATGCTCACCATGGGTATCTTTTAAACGGTGAGAGATACGAGGTCGGTTAAATGACACCATATGTGGAGTTTGTCAAGGCCAACTATAATGTGAAAAAAAATTTTTGATAAAATCTATTCGTTTTTGTTTTATACGCAAAAAACAGATTTTGATCATTTTCATGTCTCCTCCGTAACTTCTTTTGTTTATGAAAATATTCAAATAGGAATTTCTCATTCTCATGGCAGTTTTTCAAAGTGATTTCGAAAAAAATATGAAATTCATGCCAACTCTTCTAGAATTTGAGATATCAGCACCAACTTTAGTTTTCAAATGTAGAGGTCATAGCTCACTATGACTAAGTTACAAATAACTTTTTTTTCACTTCCAGATGATGTATCGCAGTAATAGTTTTGTGTTGATAACAACGGAGTTATTATTATTATTATTATTATTATTAATATACTTTATTTCAAAAAAAGGTTTACATTTTATATAAAACATATAACAAAGAATGAAACAGTGTCACAAAACATAGAAAATAAATAAATTAGTTTGAATTTAGATATTTACATTCAAATATTCATCTATAGAATACGGTTCTAGTTCAGTAAGCCAGTTCTTCAGATGATTCTTGAATTTTTTCACACTATCAATCACTTTCATTTCATTTGGTAATCTATTGAAAAATCTAATTGCTGAATAATTTGGATGCTTTTCTGTTGAAGTTAAACTATGTGTTGGAAAAGTGAAATTCCTGTTCCGAATGGGGTATCTGCTATTATTACTTTGTGTGAAATTCATTTTATTTTTATACAGATGTATGACACATTCATAAATATATAGAGCAAATATGGTCATTATTTTATTTGATCTGAAGGTACCTCTGCACGTTTCAACATATTTCATATTGTACAATGATCTTATAACCCTCTTCTGGATCTGGAATATTTCCTTAGTTTGACTGCTCGATCCCCAAAATATTATGCCAAATTTTGCAGTGGATTCAAAGTTCGCATGATAGATAATTTTTAGGGACTTTTCATTCAGGTATTTACAAAGTATACGAATGCTGTATGCTATTTGGTTTAGTTTTGCTCCAAGATAGTTGATGTGTGTATCCCACTTTAAGTTTTCATTTATAAAAACACCCAAGAATTTTGTGTTACTTTCTATATTGATGTTAGTTTCGAGAAGTCTTATACTAGTTGGAGTTGTAATTCTTTGCTGTGAGGTCCGGAAAAGGATAACATGAGTTTTTTCTTTGTTGAGTAAGAGATTATTTTTTGAGAACCACTCATCAGCTCTCATAATGAGACTTTTAGAATTTTCGCAGAGTTCTGGGTAGTTTGAACTTGAAGTTAGTAAATTGGTATCATCAGCATAGCTGGTTATCAGGCTGTTATCGTTGTTTAATATTGATATTATGTCATTCATAAAGATTGCAAATAAAATTGGACCTGTAATACTTCCCTGTGGAATCCCTATTCTGTATTCTTTTATGTGTGACTTAGTGATTTTACCTTCATGCATAATTTTTACTCTTTGTTTTCGATCTAATAGGTATGACTCAAACCATTTGAATGCATTGCCACGGATTCCATATTTCTCAAGTTTTGATAGCAAACAATTGTGGCTCAAGCAGTCATAAGCTTTAGACAAGTCTAAGAAAATTCCTAGCAAAATCTCATTTTTTTCAAAAGATTCTATTATTTTTTCTGTAAATTGAATAATAGCAGTTTGTACAGATCTTCCTTTGATATAACCATGCTGATGCAAGTTTATTAGGTTACAGTGATTCACGTTATCGTCATTTATACAAGAACAAAAAATTATTTGGAAGCCGCCATCTTGAATTTATAAATTTTAACAAAAAAATCATGATCTCCGACCCCAAAAACCCCCACTTACCAATTTTGAATCGAATCGGACCAAATCTTGTCCGCCATCTTGGGGCAGCCATTTTTTTTAATTTCAACAAAAATTCCATAATGTATTGTCACCGAAATACACCGAATTTGGATGCATTATATTCAATTTTTCTTGAGATATTGCGAAAAAACTATTTTAATTTCGTAACTTCAACGCGCCCTGTATCTCGAGAACTGAACACTTAAAGACCGTATGTCCCTATCTCAGTGATTATGAAATCACGAGGGTTATCACCTGTCAAGCGTTGTCGGTCGAATTTCGCAACATCCTGTACAACCTATATCGTATCCCCCTATATCGAATACTTTGGCTGAATTCAAATTATTTATCGATCATTACTGACATAACTATTATTATTATTTTTCAGTTGACTTGGGCTGATCTACATCTAGTGGGTGCTAGTGAGTATATCAGTTTTATGTCAGGCAAAGACATTGTAGCTAACACTACATATATCAAAGCTCTCAAACAGAAAGTTCATGGTCTACCTGGCATCAGAGAGTATATCTCAAAACGACCAAATGTTGCCTGAGCATCTGATATTGACATATTGATATTGCATGTTTCTTGGAATGTTGAAAAAAGGGAAACTGATTGGGAGGAACACTTGAATAAATATTACACAATCTCAGTCTCTGCATTTTATTTATTCAGTTTCTACTTTTTTATGGTCAATAATAAGATAAGATAGGTATAAATGTAGCTACAGGGTGAGTCAAAATTATGTATCGAGCTTTCTGGAGGTGATAGCACATTCCAAAATAAGTATATAGGTCCAAAATGTATAAAGGGAGATCTATCCTTCCAAAGTTGATTAAATTGAAATAACTTCTAACTTATAACCTCTAAGAGTTCAAAAAGAATCCAATACTTGCCAATACCTTCTTCCTCATCCTATCCTCCCTAGGCACGAACGATGTTCTTCTAACATTATAGGAATTTTCCTTCGTGCGCTTCAACAGAGCCCCCAGATCGAAATAATCTGCATAAATGTCGTTGAAATAATTTTTTTCCGATACACTTCTAAATTTATTATATCGATATAAAGGGTCGTGTTTTCACAGGTTGGGTTATGATTTGGTGCAGACAACTTCTTTTCTTGTAATCGTTTCGGTAAACAAATAGGATCATTTGATAAAGCGAAGAAAATTACATAAAAAAGGCACACTTATCAAAATACAAAAAATTGAACCGTTTTCGAGATATTAGAGTTTGTCTAATCACATGATATCAGTAGATGAATTCATCAGTAACAATATTTTAGGAGGTCTCGGACTTCTTGGCAGACCGCACCCATCTCTATTTTTCGTTTTGAAACATTATGATTCACGCAATCATGCACAATCCTTAAAATTGTTCTAAAATTTGGAAGGCATCGAACGGGAATCATTTTTGAATAACGAATAACCTGCCATTTCTTGAAATCTTAGTTGAAAATTACACTAGATGATATTAGGTACTAAGAAAAAAAAAACAAGGAAATAATGGCCTCCTAAAATATTGTTACCCAATCTGATGCTGATATATGACTAAAAAGATCAAATATCTTGCAAACGGTCCATTTTTTCGTAATTTGATTGGAGTGCCTTTTCTATATAATTTTCTTTGCTTTATCGAAAGCTGCCATATTTTCACCAAAGAAAATACAAGGAAAGAAGTTTTCTTCACAAAATCATGAACCAACCTCTGAAAACACCCTTTATAACGATATCATAATGTTAATGCTCTCCTTTTGGATGTTCCACAGATATAATTCAATGTTCGTCGTGTCATATAGCCAGGAAAGTAGTTGTTTTTCTGTTGAATAAACCAAGGAAGAATTCATATTTTCATCACAAAGAGAATGCGAATTCTCATGCAATGTATTTCTCTATATAGTATGATGAATATCAATTTGTCATACATCCAAAAACATACATTTATGCAGATAATTTCAATCTGGTGATGGTGGCTTTCACTATTGAGAAGTTATACGACAAAATTATTTTAATTTCATCAACTTCGGAAGGATATATCTCCCTTAAATGCATTTTGAGCCATAAGTTTATCTATTAAAGTATATACTTATTTTTTAACCCATACTATCACCTCCAGAAAGCTTTGCTACACATTTTTGACTCACCCTGTATATCTCAGTATCTATCATACTAAAAATGACTGTATATACATATTATAAATACCAAATGATGTCTCTATTGTAATGAAACATATCATTTTTGTAGCATACATATAGGAGAAGATTCGATCAGCAATAGTTCGCACTATTATTAAATTCACATAACTTCAAAATACAGGGTGTCCCACTGCACCCACGAGATTTTTCCGGACATCTCGACTATTGTTTTAACTCGGCTACGCCTCGTTAAAAAAATCAGATCTCGATCACCAAAGTAGCATTTCGCGCTCTAGATACAAAAATAACTATTCAATTTAAAAGCACTTTCAACCTAGAACAAAAAAATCTTTGTAGCTAACTTTGAATTAACTATTTCGTTTTGTCCGCACCTACATGCCCTAAATTGAGTCGACAATTATTTTAATTCAATAAAAAGGCACTGTATCAAATTGATAGTTTGTGACCCCTCTAATGTAAGGTACCTACCTACTCAAAATAAATAACTCAAAAATTAATGTTACTTATCGTCGACGAAACCGCAAAACCACTAAAAACACTAAAATAGTAACAAAACACCTGATTATTATTATCTTTCCGTTTGTACATCGATCATTGAGAAAAGTCATTGTTTATGTTTGCCAGCGTAAGATACTTGGTTTTGACATCTGCTTCTGTGCGAAAGCAACAACAATTATTCAGAAAAGTAATTCGCAAAAACACGTAACTTCATTTTTCTGGACTTTCCACTTAACAAATACTTGAGATAAATTCTCACATCCTGTGTTGAAATACCAATTGAAGTTAAAAATAAAATGTTTCAGATATCTGTTCTATAAAAAGTCACTCACCAATTAGCAGAGATCGATCTATGTGAAAAGAAATTGAACACAAAATATCAGAGGCGTGAATCACGTTGCCAACTGTTAGATACTTGTTTTTTATTTTGTTTTTCAGATAAGGGGTTTTGTATTTATGGATTTTAAAATATTAACAATTTTTTACCAGTTGTGAGGTTTTGCATACTCATATCCCTACCAATATGATAGACCGATTGCCGCCAGAATCCCATTTTCGAATTTTTGTCAATTACTTGGTTTTGCGGTTTCGTCGACGTTATTTGTTTCGCATTCGTATTTCTGTATTTTTGACCGGTATGTTCAAAACTCACGTTTGACAACACCAATAATAGGTATAAATATTTTATCCAAATCGAATATAAAAGTTATACAGATACCTATCGACTGATGGGCGAAATAATTAAGAGACATTAACTTGTGGGTCACCCTGTATAACATCACTCACTATACCTTGTTTAATTGAAAATTACAATATTACGTACTTATATACCTACTAATACTAAATGTTGTATCCTCCATATATGTATGTAAAGTACCTATGCTTTGTTTAATCAACATTATATGAGTGTCCCATGAACTGTAGAGGCAGTTACAATAAAGAATTCAGTAATATTCTTTCCTACTAATTATTATGATGCAAATACCAGTGAGATAAAATCAAAGATGAAATTAATAAAACATGAAATCAGATGATCATTTGATTAGAAAAGTAGCAGGTAACCAACTTTATTTCCCGGTATATGCGTGCAATACTCCACCGGCAGATTTTACGATCAATAATAAGAAAAAAAGTTTCTATGAACATGGGTCGAATAATGTTTCATAAGCGAGCTACATCCTCCTAAAGGTGGTACCCTGAAGATGATTTTTATTTTATATCTTCGAAACTGTTGATAGAATTATCTTCAGTGTACCACCTTAAGAGAAATTCGACCTATGAGGGAGTTATTTTCTTATTTTTGATCATTAAATCGCTGGTGAATAAGAGTATTGCACGCTAATTATGGGACACCCTTTATAGGATTATAGGAACTACGAGGAACTAAGTGGGGAAGACCACTGAGAGAAGAAATCCGTTCAAACCTCTTTCAATCGACGAAACATGATTTACGTTTGATGTACAATCAATATTATGAGTTAAAGTTGAAGAGAATCGAATCTATATCGTTTTGAAATCAGCAGATTTCATTCGAAATTTCAAACAGCCAAATATTATGGTGGAGTCGTGACGTATTAGTCCCGAACTGTAGCTATCTCTCTCTGATACCTCGTCATTCTGCAGTGTTGCAGTGTGATTGGTCAGTTCAAGGACAATAGGCGTGTTGGGAATTAGACGTCGCACCAGTCACACCATTAAATTGACAAAATTTCAAATGGCGCAGGAATTGTGTGTTTTGAAATGGACATATTCTAATTTATTTTTTCCATCGTCTTAGCATGAATGACAAAATTCAAAATTAATTCGCTGGTAGTTTTTCAGTATAGAGTTCACGATAATGCCATTTTAAAAAATCAGTGGTCTCCCCCATTATCCACTTCAAAATCACTTTCAAATAATTGCACTCCCAATTGCACAGTAAAAGATTGTCCTTTTCAAGTAGGTATCTCAATTTATCTTCTTCTTCAATTGATGCTGCCCCTATGATTCATATATCCGTTGAACTGGGTACTGGCCAGTACCTTGTCAATGGAGACCTTTTTCATTCTGGAACAAGTCGCTAAAAGGGCTCCACCTAACAAGCACATGGCTCCACCACCTAGAGCCAGAAGGGCAGAGAACCATCCTGTCTTCATGCAGACACTGTGAGGATCCATTTGGTAACCTGAAGAAAAATGTCATGAAAGAATAGAATAGACTAGAATAGAAATTTATTCATCATTGAAAATACTACATCGCTGTATTACATACATTTATAAAATTTTATCAGACTAGTCAAGAACAGGAATGAAAACATTTGAACAGACACAAACATTTTAAAATAGAAGTTAAAGGATTAAAGTTTTATAATATTGAATACTCATTTAGATTGTAAAAATTCCTCAACAGAGTAGAATGCATTTTGGACTAGATGATTATGTAGAGCTGATTTGAAACTTCCTGAGCTACATGCGTTTCCAAATAGTTTGAGTGCATGGTGATAGCAAATGATACCTTGATAACTCGCAGAGTCCTGTCCCAGAGCCAAACGAGAATAAGGTAATCTTAGTTCATTACCTCTTCTAGTATTGTAGATGTGGATCATATTATTTTTGGTATGGTGTGTTTCATTTTTTCTAATGTGCATTGTTATCGTATAAATGTAGAGGCTGGGTAAACTCAGTATGGCCAGTTGGATGAATGTACTCTTACATGATTCTTTGTAATGTAGACCAGCTAGACATCTTATCACTTTTTTTTTAATTTTAAAAACTTTTATTGCATGTGCCGAGTTCCCCCAGAAAGGCAATCCATATGATAAAATGGATTGTACAAGTCCATATAGTAAATCAGCTTAAGTAGGTACATGATAGCGAGACTGTTTCTCGTAATTGTTTTATTACAAAGCACACACACTTTCGTGACAAGGTTTTCTATATGTACTTCCCATGTTAATTTCTGATCTACAGTCAGGCCTAGATACTTAAACTGACTCACTTGCTCTATGGAGTTGTGATTAACTCTTATTAGGGGACAGTGATCATACGAAATGTTTTTTTTTGTTGGAAAACCATGAAGTCCGTTTGGCGAAATGATTTGATTACTGCTAATTTACAGTTGCAACTGTGAAATGTGTGCTAATTTACAGTTGCAACTGTAAATTAGGCGATATTTAGAAGCAAAAAGTTTCTTCTGCCCAATTTACAGTTGCATCTGTGAATTATTGCGAAGTTACAGTTGCAACTGTAAATAAGGCAAATGTTCGTGAAAAAAAAACAGTTTTTTCAGGATGGCAGTACAGACCAGTCGTAAAAAAAATTTTTTCTCACGAACATTTGCCTAATTTACAGTTATTGCAACTATATATTAGGCAGAAGAAACTTTTTTACTAAATATCGCCTAATTCACAGTTGCAATTGTAAATTAGCACTCCAGCGCATTGCGTGCTATCGGAGAATGAAAGCTGTCTATGTCTGATGGTAGTCTGGTGAGAAATTGTGAGAACTGACACTGTGAGATTCTGAATTACAGTTGCAACTGTAAATTAGGAGATGTGTGAAAAAAAAGTTCTCTATTTATAATTTACAGTTGCAACTGTAAATTAGGCAGAAGAATCTTTTTTTCTTTCAATATAACTCCTAATTTACAGTTCAATTTGATTGTAATAGTGAAATAGTGAATTATTATTTGTATATTTTGAAACTCGAGAGTGACGTGTGTAGTACCTAGACCATAAAAAAAAGTTTAACCGACTGATGGGTACGTATAGGGCAACGTATAGCAACGTAATGATTAATCGCGTAAAACTTGGGTCAAGTTGAATATTTATTGCAAACGAACCGACAATGATTTGGCTAATGAATATTTCACTCAACCTAAGTCTTACGCGAGTAATCATTTTGTTGCCCTTTTGTGTTTAACACAGAAAATCTATACGTATCCAGTCGGTTACAATTGGCGCCCAACGTGGGGAACCAATTGTAAAATATAGCACCCAAGACAAACTCCATCAAATATACAGAGTTTCCAAAGTCAGTTGCATGGAACGGCTCCAACAAAAAACATAAACCATGCCCTATAGCATTGTTTGATGTATGTGCACGTGACGGACATTCCTTGCTTGATGTGCTCAAATCCAACTGACTTTGGATATAGACTAAGTATTCCACATTTCTCACCAAATTGCTTACTTGTGAATGATATATTTCTTTCCTCATCAGTCTCTCCTTCTTGTAGCACTCTCAAAGATTGGAAAAGATTGATGTTTTCTGATAGGGTTGGCACAGCAGTAGCAAGCGATGTTGTGTTAGGATCTGTTTCTGAATCTATAGAACGCTTTTTGACGGTTTTTATGTTCCTCCAGTGGCAAGTTTGACTCTGAAATCAAGTTAATTATTATACCTATACACAGGGCCGATCCTAGCGGGTGTGCAGCGCGTGCCCCGCACGCGGGCGGCCAAAACAAAGGGCGGCCGCAGGCCGCATATTGTCCTATCAAACAAAATTATTTGAAACTCATAAGTCGAATGAATATGCTGCATTTTGAATAAATAAAATGATAGTAAATAGTGTGTTGGTCCATTGTCAATTAATGTCTACTTTTTATACACATTCTTATCTTCCCAAATTTTAAATTTCTATTTGAAACAATAACCAGGGGGCATATTTTTCAGACGCCTAAGGATGTTTTGTTCCATCACTGTGCGGTAGCTTATTTATGCATTTCTACTACTTACTAAGAGACCATGAGAGAAAATCCCAAAATATCTGGAGAACATCCACTTGATTAAACTACAGACACCATTTAAAATACTTTTCACTTGCTCTTCTTATTGTTCTTATTTTCAGATTCCAGATCATTTTATATCAATTACAATAAACTGTAATATACTAATGTGATGAATTTGAATCCCAAAAAAAATTTCGCCTGCGGCGCATTTTTTGCCATAGGAAAATTTTGACTGAGTTTCTTGGCCGCTCCCGGTATGCACTGAAATGGAGTTATTACCTGAAAGCATTTGACCTTGAACTCAGAAAAAATTCGCCTGCGGCGCATGAAGATTTTGTCTACATTTTTTTTCTGTGTTTTACTTCTTATCCTTGTACAAGTAGTTGAAGTTATGAAGTCATCAGGTATTATAGGTAAAAAATATGAAAAATTCTCTAGAGGGGCGGCACATTAGGTTTATGCACGCGGGCGGCCGACACCCTAGGATCGGCCCTGCCTATACATATACATGTACTCGAATACATATATACAATAGGTCTCCCTTTTATGAATCTATAATATACCGAATACCTGTACCTAAATCTTCATAGTATACAATGTATTATACTACTATACATCTATTGACGGTTATGTATGGCGATCTGGTGCTTTGAAATAAAATTCGCGAAACTATAGTAAAAGTCCTTAGGGTAATTAGTTAGGTATTGGTTTATGTATTAATGGGGCCTATTTTTGATTTATAATAGAACTCCCAAGGCAAATCAGCAAATAAACCTCATAATATCCGATATAACTTTGGAATGAGAATTTATTTATTTTATTAATTGAAGAGACAGAATAGGCTCTGGTATAAGGAAGTACATGATTATATAAGGCTGAATGAGTGAATCTTTTTTGTCCGATTATGGAGCTAGCGGCATCAAGATGAAACAAGTTATATTGTCTAGTTTCATGATTATGAATTTCAGAATTCCGTATCAAAATAATATTCGACTTCAATTTTTTATTTATGATATTATATGATATTTTGAGAGTTTCAATTCTATATATTTCATCTAAAGAATACGTATTTGTTATTTCATACGATTGATTGGTTGGTGTATCAAATGGGAGAAGATACAATACTTTCAACGATTTTCTATATAATGTTGATATTTTATTGAAATTATTTGTTGAACAAGATCCCCAAACATTTATCAAATAGTTGATACGACTCAGTATATGAGAGTAGAGAATCATGTTTGCAATTTCAATATCAAGTTTGGGACATCTTCTCAATGCACCAATAATTTGAGATATTTTTTTTGTCAGAACATCAATATGTTCGTCCCACTTCAACCTGTCATCAAACCAAATACCAAGATATTTTATCTGGTCAGTTTGTTTTAAGAGTTCATTTTTTATTTTAAGGTTGAGGTAAATTTTTTGTTTATTTTTTTGGTGAAAAATCATATATCTTGAGCACATGCAGCTCCTTGTAAATATATAAGGAGAAAAAAAAAGTTGACAGAAATTGGATTTTAAGTCAATCAATCAATAGAATAATAATTGCGAAAAATAAAAAAAAAACTGAAATTTCACAAAAATATAATGGTGATACGAAATGAATAATAATATTTTATCAATACTCAAATAAAATAACGAAATATCCAAGAAATGTCTGGTTCAATGGAACAACGATGATAATGATATTTTTTCTTTTTCGAAAAACCATTGATGATGGCTGCACCTCAGCTGCACCCATGAAATGTCATGATTGAAGTCACACGATATGCGATACCAGCGGCGATTTAGGTAAACAAACATAATATGAGCGACTGTTCTGTTCGACAGCATAAGGGAGTGCTATACGATCGTCAAAATTTGACACTAGTAAGTTTGACATTTTATATCAGTCACATAAAAATCGAAATGTCTCGTTTTGGGTCTACTTCCACTACATAAATCAGAAGTAATTATGTAAGCGAATCAATATCAGAAAATGACGAGAAGAGTAAAGAGTCTGCCTGGAACAAATTTTGGTTTTTTGTCAGCAGAAAAACTATGCATTTTGTGCGACTCTACCCCAACTCTCGTGATCGCCAAAATCCTGGAAGATTGGGTGAAGAGTGTGGTGAGGAATATGAAGAGTACACAGTTAAATTAATATGGAAAACTTCACAGGAAGTATACTTTGCTGAACTTGAACGTAAGATAAATCCATATGAAAATATCGAATTGAAAGGTGCCAGGGATGCGCATATGGCGAAAAAGCAAAGCCTGAAATATTTTCCTCAAACAAGAAATGAAAGTTTAGAAGCACTAACTTTAGATGAATTGGGTTCATGAAATGATCTTCCAGAATTTCACTCGACCATGGCAAATTGAGACTACTATTTTCTTTAATTCATTTAATTATTTAATATTTCATATACGGTCTCATCAAATTGTCAAAATACAATGTACTCTCGATGGAATTATGAGGAAAATAATAGTCGGCTATTTGTCATGGTCTCGGGATATTACCTAGCTACGATAGGTTAATTAACCATAGTCTTACCGGACATCTTCCATGGCACATTCGGACGTCACATTCGATGTAAAGTGCAGGTGAACCAGTGAATCTGAAGGTTTTCATGTAGGCAAAAACTTGTGTTTCGAACACTCCTGCGTCTGTCCACGAACCCCTAAACCTCGATATCAGTTTATCATCCACTGGACATCTGAAAAAATTAGATAGTCTCTCCATAAGAATGAATTGGAAAGACAGTGTATCTTCTTACCCATACTCGTCTATGAGCTGTATTTTCTTTGTTGCTCCGTTATGAGCATAGCAATCGTTCACGACAATATCAAATCCATCTGAAATGAACATTTAAATGCTTAGGTATAATGGAAGATCGGGCCACATTGATTTTTTGGTGGAATTCGTGAAAATTCAATGAATAATGAAACATTAATGGGATTCTCTGTCGTGCGCTCCAAGAGATAAAAAAGTACACACTGTAGACCTATAACTAACAGAGCAATACTGGGTGACGATAGTGGTCTCTAAAAGTACCAAACAATTTTCGAAATAATAGAAGAGGAATTCCTTTCAGTCATAATTTATTAAAATATCGCAAGTATCCCGATATGTATAGGTTCCAATTTCATTTCACTAACATATATCTTAAACTATATTTTTTGTTGAATAATTTTTGTTTCGAAAAGGATTTTATCAAAATGAACAATTATTGCGGAATTTCAAAAACGTTGTGAGTTGGTTGGTCAACTCACAACTCAATGCCAGACAATTAGGGACATGAGACATACCTATAGATATTATATAGGCATCGAAAATCTCATATACTGAACAGACACCCCTGAATGGAATTTATATATTTATTCTCGATATACGATATACCCATCATTCACCCTGTATAGCAGGTAAAATCGGAAATTCATCAGGGTACTAATATCGATATAATAATTGCTTTTCAAGCATTCTTATTATCGTAATTATCATTAAATCTGTAATGATCTTTATTTGATCATATCGATAATACAGAATCACGGTCAGTCGTACTAGTATACACACCTCTACATTGACATTCTGTGACCTGTGACTCGAATCTACAAGACAAACTATCGTCCTGTGACTCCTGTGGGTTGTGATCTACAGTTGTAGTTTGTATCGAGTTTGTACCCTTCGAGTTTTCGTTAAAATTACCAAATCAAATCAGTTATATCAATGTCCACACAAAGGCCAAAATAAAGTGATTTTTGACAATATTGATAGTATATAGAATTACACAAGAAGACGTCCTAAGGATTTTATAACAGTATAGGTACTCTGTTAATGGCTTTGAACCCAAGGTCATTATAAGCTGGGGCTCACAAGGGTTGAATGTTGAATTGATGAAAAAAATTGAATGTAGAAGATTAGGAGCACATAAAGAAGATTTGATTGTTCCTGGGAATCCTGGGTGACCAGAATCATCGACTTGACATAACGAAAAGAAGGCGAGAAAAAAGGTTAGTGCTCCTGATGTTTTTCTCCTGTATATATACATAATTTACATACCATATTTGCTTCTCATGTAGATAATGAGTGTAAGAGGATCTCCAACTCTCACAGGCCCTGTAACTCTGTTTCCTGCAGTCCCATATCCATAACGAATTTCCATGTAACACTCTGGTGGAGTCAAAGTGAAAACCACCGGATTTCCAGTTGCTACTCTGAAAATATTCGGGATAGTTTTTTTTAATTATGTTGATTGTCCTTCTACAAATCCTTGTACCCCCGCACCTTGTTGTTCAATTATTTCTCTTTGTAAATTGAACCAAAAATAGCAGTACCTATTCATATTAGTGTCGACACAAAGAAAAACAATCGACAGCAGATTCCCTCTAAAAGAGTGGTATACACTTTTATCAACGCGTGCATGGTTAATTAATTTGTTTGAATGCCTCGTTCATATCGAATGAGGTGAAAAATACCGGCTTTCTTAGGACCGGAGGACTGTCCCTAAATTTAATTCAGTTTGAGATATTGAAGCTTATTTGTTTACTTCTATATCGTCATGCACTTTCCATCAACATTTTGAATCTAATCAGGTCTTCTAGATTTTTCTCGAGAACATTAATTTCATTCTCCAACTAATACCTAGATGACAAAACATGATGAAACATATGAAATTACCCCCTGAATGACCTGCTAGGGTTTCGAAGGTCGACGGTCGACCACTATACCGGGTGGCACAGAGGGTGTATCAAGCCACCCCTGCAACTTCTGCATTCGTAAACGGATTTTTCTGACATTTGCAACCATTTCGGGTTTGATCACATTACAATCCAAATTGCCCGGACTTCTGGTTTTTCTGAAAATTCCAGTAACTTTGTTTTTTCAAATGGAACACCCTGTATATTCAAATTTAACAGCTCACTAGTGCAATCTTTATGTCAAATGTATTTTTTTGAACTACAAGGACATTCATGAACTACTTGTTAATTTTTGAATATATACAATTTGTTACTGCATCGAAATAATGTCATTTTTTTCCTTAATATATATATGTTGTAGAGAAATGTAGGTCGCATAGGGGTTCCATTGGAAAGAAATACATTTTTGATCAAAACATGATGTGACTGAAATGATTCAACGATAAGTGACACAAAAAAGAAGTTATCAGAAAAAATATGTTTCTGTTTTGTGCTACTACCTCCTCATTGTGAATAGTCTTGACCACATCTCGTTTATCCACGAGGTAAAATGAGAAATAAAACAATTTTAACGAATTTTAATTTAAATTTTTCCGAAAAATAGACATTTCACATAATGATTGTACATGTTTTGAGCTGTTGAACCTGGACATGTAAAAATATACATGGCATTCCATTTGGAAAGACAAAGTTGCTGGCATATCCCGAAAAACCGGAAGTCCGCCATGTCGAATTGTAATGTGATCAAATCCGAAATGGTGGGCCGATACACCCTGTGTCACCCGGTATGGTATAGTGACCTGATGGGCATGAGCGTCATTTAGGAGGGTCGAAGGGGGGGCAATTCGTTTTCTAAAAAAAATTGATTTTACAATTAATCTTTCTGTAACAATGACACAAAACCAAACAGATCAGTACTTTGAGTTTAAAAATTTCTATCATTTTAAAATATTCGATATGTCAGGCAGTATAATATTAGATATCAAACACAAAATATACCTAAATAGGGAAGTAAATATCAGAATTTCCATAATAATTGTAAAAATTGGCGACTTCGGCCATTTGAAAATATCAAGAAGCTCTATTAACGGATTTTTTTATCTAGTACAGGTAGGTACTTCCACGGACAGGACAATGGGGAAGACCACTGAGGGAAGAAATCTGTGCAAACCTCTTTCAATCGACGAATCATGATTTACGTTTAATCTATAATCAATATTATGAGTTGAAGTTGAAGGGAATCGAATCTATATCGTTTTGAAATCAGCATATTTCATTCGTTATTTCGAAAAGCCAAATATGATGGTGGAGCCGTGACGTATTAGTCCCGCACTGTAATTATCTCTCTCTGATACCTCGTCATTCTGCAGTGTTGCAGTGTGATTGGTGAATTCAAGGACAATAGGCGTGTTGGGACTAAGACGTCGCACCAGTCTCACCAATGAATTGACAAAACTTCAAATGGCGCAGGGATTATGTGTTTTGAAATGGACATATTCTAATTCATTTTTTTCATCGTCTTACTCTTAGCATGAATGAAAAAATTCAAAATTAATTCACTGGTAGTTTTTCAGTATAGAGTTCACGATAATGTCGTTTCAAAAAACCAGTGGTCTCCCCCATTGACATATATTTTTTTATAATTTGAAATTGAATAAAATGTAATATGTGATATAATGATGTTATCACTCTGGAAAAATTCTAATTCGCGATTTGAAGTTATTTGACCTTGAACTCAAAAAAATTCGCCTGCGGCGCATTTTGTATCATGAAACAAATGTTCTCTCATTTCCTTGCCTCCTCCTAGTATACATTGAAATGGTGTCCCTGCTGGTGGGCGGTCAGAAACAGTGCGACCCTATTACCTATTGAATTTTAATACGGAGTTTGTACACAAAATCTATATTTACATGAACATTATTGGTATTATATTATTATCTTGTGAATTTTATTAACTCACTCTACGTCTAGAAACGGAAAGGTCACTGTTTTCCAAAAATCGTATCCGTATTCACAGGTAACTTTGAAGTGCTCGTCGAATTCTTCTTCTATAAGTGGATTGTACTGTACAGTTACAGTGTTCCACATGAAATTTTTCTAAAAAATGAAGAATTATAAAATGATTAACTAAAAACCATGAAATATATAAAAAAGTTCGCCCGAGCAGGGACTTGAACCCTGGACCCTTGGATTAAAAGTCCAATGCTCTACCGACTGAGCTACCCGGGCAGATAAGAAGAAAAAATTGGATGACATAATAATATGTCATATTAAATAAGTTCGAATATTTTAGTTGGAACTTACTGTGGGCGTCTTCTTATTTTCTTCAGTATGCGTATTTTTTCCAAGTGTCCCACATCTGTTCAATTGAATGAAAAATTCATAATAGTCTCGGCCTGTACCATTTATATACATGCAGTCGGGATCATAAGCGTAACCTGATGAATACATATTTTTGAAAATATCCCATTCGATTGGTCCAGTAAAAACTCACCTGCTGAATAGACAAGTCCAGTGAAACTTCCGTTGAATCCAACTCGAATTTTCATATAATCGTCTTGACATTCAGCTTCGATATCTGAAAATATATAATTGATTTTATGAATTTGATATGGCTGTTTCCTCCAAAGATACAAGTCCTCGGTAGTATAGTGGTCAGTATCCCCGCCTGTCACGCGGGAGACCGGGGTTCGATTCCCCGCCGGGGAGGATTTTTTTTTATTTACTCACGTTGGACTCTGGTATTGTTGAATCTTATCCTCCTGTATTCCCTGTCCCAGGTATCCAAGGGATGCTCCCAATCAATGCCAACTTCTGGATCGTCCTGATTTCGTGCTCTCAATGAAGTCCCAGGCACATAATCCGACGTATCCCCTATAAAAACCACCTACGAAATATAAGTCAGTGCGGGTATGACTCTACATATAGAGGGTTTTCATAGCCCAGTTGAGCCAATTTTAAACAAGTGCAAGAAATCGTATAACCCAATTGCGCCCGCGACCGGCCAGCCCTTAAAATCACCATGACCCACTTGCGCCGATTGTCTTTACGGGAGAGCTATTAAATTATAGAGCTAGAGCTAGAGCTAGAGGATTGAGAAAATGGAAAGGGTGCCCGATAGGAAATAGGGTTTTGGGAATGCCGGTTTTACTATCCAGCTAAAATACTTGATCATTGACAAAGTATACAAGACATTTATTCAAAGTGTACAAGACATTTTATTTATATACACATTTTATTATAATGATAAGACGCAATTTCTACAAAATTGAACCTCTGAATTTGTCCATGTTTGAATAAATTTAAGTTACTGGATAAGATTTCAATTCTGTCTTTATACGATTCATTTATAATGTTAATTGGTATATGAATATTATTAATTTTAATGTTAGTTTTAGTTTGAAATTTCTTCAATATTTGAACAAATTAAAAATATCCGGATGAGGTGCATAAAAACTTTTAGTTGAATCAGAATGAAAGGATTCACAGCAATTTGTTGTTCTCTAGCTATATACTAGCTTCAGCACAAGCCCAAATTTTAGGTGGAAACTTATAATCCTCGTCTATATCATTATCAACAAGATAATCAAAATAATTTCTCAATCTTGCGTTATTCGTCAACATTTGACCAAAATCAAAAGCGAAACAGTCTCCTACTGTTTCTGGCTCTGAAAATGTCAAGCCAAGTGTCCAATGTAACTGCTTTTGTATCCGGAAGTCAACCCTAAACTTTGGATTTTTCTAATCCAAGCTTGACTTAGATGAAATCTGTATCCTATAATGTTTGTTTCTGGCCACATAAATCTTATGCATAGTGCATAGATGAATAGAGTTTTCAAAATTTGATGCAACTTCAGCAGGTTCAAATTAAAATCCTAGTTTTACACATTCTTGGCTTACGATTTCGAAACAATTGTCAGGGTAGGGGGTGTTGCGATAATGAGCAGGGACAGTGTGTCATTGATAACCTGCTGAGTCTATAGATTAGGCTTATTTTCACCATCGGCGCAACTGGGTTATCATACATTCCGGGCCCTTTTGATACCCGGATTAGACCTGGTAGAATAGGCGCAATGGGGTTATCTCCGGGTTTTCAAACTTAAGTCGGCACTATTGCTAACTTGGTTATTATTCCAGTTTACAAAGTCAGTTGAATGTGAAATGGACACACTAGTAATAGTAGGAGAACCAGCTGCAGATTTCTACCGTCATCTGATGATAACGAAATGATAATATATTATGTCCCAAAGGAAAGTAAAAGCCTCGGTAAAAACATTGCGTAGTTCATCGAACGGCACCTGTGCCAATCACTCTCCTGAGCAAAATGATGAAAGAATTGCACTTTCCTGTGCGGAAATTTGCACTCTTTTTCGCGATTTGATAACGAGATAAGAATCAGGGGACCGGTCAGTTGGACCACGAGTACCTGCATTAATCCTTTTTTGAAAAAGGTCGAGTTAAGCCCACCCTGCAGTTCGACCAGGTTTAAATTTTATTTTCTAATCTAATTATCCTTCTGGTTAATTTAGAAGTGTAACTGCAACAAAAATGGATTTGAAGTGTAGTTTTAGTGAAAAAGGACACAAATTATTACTGAAAAATTTTAAACTTTCTAAATTTCATGTAGCAAAATGCGGAAAAATTCATTGGCGTGAAATGATATCTTCCGATTTGGAATGTTTTACAACAACACCATATTATTATCCTAAAAGTCAAAATGAAGTGTATACACTCCTGATGGACATGCAACCAAAAACTAATAGAGCTGAAAGTTCTTAAGTGTAGTTGATAAGGAAAATGGTGTTATTGTCATTCGTGTTATACAAATTTGTATTTTCTTTGCTCTGTGAGTACAATATATATGGATGGAACATTTCAGTTTTGTACAACATTTTTCCTTCAATTATTTACTGTTCATGCTTTCAAAAATGGCTATTATATATACCTGTTGCATTTTGCTTATTACCAAACAAGAACAGCTCAAGTTATCTGAAATTATTTCAACTGTTGAATGAAAAATGTAAAACTTGGATCTGATATTTAAACCGTCATTGTTGATTTTGAACAGGCAGTTCATAACGCTTGTTCAATAATGTGGCCGAATATAAAAAGTATAGGATGTAGATTCCATTTGTGCCAATCGTGGTATCGTAAATTAAAAATTTGGGCTTATAGTCACAGAATATCGGAACAAAAACTCAGAAACAGGCAATTTTCTTAAATTATTTTTTGGACTTCCATTTTTAGACCCTAATGAAGTAGGAAACTTTTTTTCTGAAGGAATTCATTCAATAATGCCCAGTAATCCAAGTCCATCGAAATGTTGTGATTATATCGTGGAAACTTATATCGATGAAGAAAGACATTTTCCCCCAAGTATGTGGGCTTGTACTACAGATAATGTACAGGACCACAAACGCGTGTGAATTATTTCATTTTATAGTTCTCACCCAAGTTTGTTTGATTTTGTAAATATTTCATTAAACTTTCAAGCAGAAACATATATTAAAATAAATTCCGTAAAATGTTCCACCAAAAAACTAAAAAGTGCAACACAGAAAAAAAATTATTTCATTAAAGCTAAGATATCAGAATATAGAAATGGCTTTTTATCAATAATAAATAATATATGTTAATAAAATAGGGATTGTTTTAATTCCTAGAATACAACCTTAATCCGCTCGAAGAGCGGTCGTGGTCCAACTGATCGGTGTACTTAAAATAGGTACCCGGCTCGTGGTCGAACTGTCCGACTCCCAAGAATCATGCCCGTCCTGTGGGCCCAGAGCCCATCGTGAGCATTTCTCTCTGCACAGGACTGCGTAAACTTGAAGAACTTCTGACAGAGAGGTTTTGTCGGGAATGGACTGAATCCAGGGGTACGAGGCAGGCGAAGACCTTCATTGATAGGCCTTCGATACGTCTCACCCAATCCCTCCTGAATATGCGAAGAAGCCAATGCAGAGTTGTCACTGGCTCACTAACTGGACACTGCCGCCAACAGACATCTAAACATTCTGGCCATCTCCGATGACCCAACGTGCCGTTTATGTCTCGAAAACGACGAAACTCCCATCCCCATCATATGGGAATGTCCTGCGCTAACACAGCTCAGATGGCGGAGTTTCGGACAAACGACTCTTCCAGCGGAAGAAGCGCCAAACATCCCGGCTACCGACATCCTAGCCATCGTCCACCAATTCGGCAGAGCTGCGGGACTATTGTGAAGGATGCCATACTCACGTGGCGACACAATGGACCCACACTAGCGGTCTAGCTGTCTGGACTCTGGACTTCGACAAGTCCCCCCGATGCTTACTCAACTCACTCAACTCAAAAATGATGCCATCCGATACCAATTGAACCTACTGTGCCCCCCTCAGTCTGAGCCAAACCCATGGTACAGCGATTTATTTGCTCTTATTATTCCGGACATACAGTCGTATTAAAAAAAAAGCGTACAAGTATATTGGAGGGAGAAATTAACATCATCCTATTTGCCTAAAACGGGCTTTCTTAAAAAAACAAAGCATTGGCTGAGCCAATTTTACACAACGAGAACTAGGATGCCGAAATCTCATATGGTGTGATAACGAGTTGTAAAACAAGCAAATGAAAGGAAAAACATGTCTCTTTTGCGAATATCCAAACGTGCCGCGATTCAAACTGATCTAAGTTAGTGGCAGAGCGTCAATATTTCCGTGAATATTGAACGAAAACTAAACAAAAATCTAACATCGCGCGTTCACGAAAAAAAAAGTACAATTTCTTTAGAAGGAACCCCCAGTATACAATATGCTCAACGAATCTATCGACGATTTTTTTTACTTCAGTAAGGCAAAGTTACAAGTAATATCTCGACCATCCTCGACTAACAGAATCGATCTCTCAGTCATTTTTGAATTTAGGATAGAAGGTTGTGGAATAGTTTTTTTTCAGAATTGAATTTCATATCGATTGAGAATATTGTATACTGGGTGTCGCATTCAAAGAAACCGAACTTTTTGACGTAACTCGTGGAAAAGTGCCGACTTAAGTTTGAAAATCTTGCATGTGTGAAGGACCGTAAATATTATATAATGAGAGCCAGAAAAAAACTATAGCACCACCTATAGGTATACCTTCGATGTGAATGATAATTCGATAAACATGAGGCTATACCTATCCAAATAGCGAGTGTCAATTTACCACTGCACAGGGTATTACGAGTAGGTAACTTTTTTATTCACAGAGATACAACAATGTGCAAATTAGCAAACTAGCAGTATATTTAACATTCATTATGATGTAAGAATGACAAGAAACTATTGAGTTTGAACCGAAAATACAATTTGTTATACCTGGAAACCCCCTGTCCATCATAATTTTTCCTGTTTGAATATTCTAGTCCTTGAATTTTGTAAACTAGGTGATGCCCTTGGGAATATACTCAATGTCAAGTGAATGAATAGTTGCACTACACCATAGCCTAAGTATTATCATACTTTGGTTGGTTCTACTTTGTTAAGAAAATCGTGATCATTCTAATGACAGTTTCATCATTAAAAAATGATGATTTGAATATCATGAGGACCATAAGGAGGTTGCATCTCAAACAGTGCAGAACTAAAATCTCGATCTGACATTTTTATATTGCTAACAATATGTTACCTAAATTTGAATTGTCTCACTTGATGGAAATCCAAAGTATATAGGTAATAGATCGATATTGCCCCAATGTTCAATGTATGTGTGCTGGGAACTCCGACATTTCAGACCTAGCAACGATTTTGTTTATTTCCATCAGTATTTCCACCAAGATTTCCACAGAAATTGCATGTATTATAAATCCTATGAAAAAGTATCATTATCAGATTTGCTGGTACCTATACGAATTCCTAATCTAGGAAAGAGATCTCGCCATTACATCCTATAATTCCTATATCGGAAAAACATGTTGGATAATAAACCTAAAAAATCATGTTTCGCCACCATTTTACATTGACTTTAGCCTGTGTTACAAAAACCGGACGATATAATTATTTTCGACGTCTTTCTGTATTTTTAAGTACCTATACAATTCTGATTTCCCAATCCTAAGTATACCAAATACCAAGAATAATACATTTCATGCATCATACATCCAAAAAGATGCCACGATTAGCTGTTGATATCGTGTTGATTGACCGTTTAAACGGAATACGTTTTATATCATAATCATTTTACACAGGGAAAACAATAATTGTAACAACAATAATTGTGACTTAGAAATCAATGATATGTCTTACCGATTCTGGTGAATTTGCCTCTTGTGTTAACGCCTCCCTGGAATGATTCGCTATGTCCAAAATAGCCGCTGTTTCTGACGAATGACTGTCATCTTCAGCTTCGATTTGCTTATCTCTACCTACACTAGTGCTACTGCTGATACTAACGCTATATTCTACCGCTGAAGTTGTGTCTTCAAGCGTCTCACAAAGACATATCTGAAATATGATAGTGTAAACGTAAATGTTTTTTTAAATTTTGATTAGAGACTAGAAAATAACGGAATATATAAAGATGATTTACTCACATTTGGCACAAATGAAATGAGTATCCCTAGTAGAAGTGCATATCGCCACCTAGAAGAACAAACTAACTTTATGTTTTGGTATGATAATTCAGTTATTATCATCTCGATAATAATGAATAATAATTTCGAATAAAAACTATAACAGGATCTATACCGGGTGACACAGGAGACATGTAGCAGCCTGTAGTTTTTTTATTTGAAGAAATAAAATTTTAAAATTCACAGGGAGTATATAATGAATGGTAGTGTTTGACCCAACTTTTTTTTTAACGTCACCCTGTACATTTCTTCAGTCTATCTTTTTCGCCTTGAAATTCTCTATCCAACCATGTATCACAAAGTGGCATTTATTTCCTACATTAATAATTTAATAATAATAATTTGCTGTTGAATTGCTTTTTATTCAAAAAGAATGAGTTGGCTGTGACATGAATTCGATGATATATCGACACTTGGTAGGCTTTGAAATTTAAAGATCATTAGTAAACCGATATTATTCAAAATATTTTGATATTCTGATCAATGTCTGCAGGTTGTCAATAGTTTGTTTGAGTCAAGATGAAAACCTTCGAAAATAACTCATGATATATATTGAGGAATCTAAGATAGGAACATATTTTTTCGAATTCAGCTACTCGTACAGAAACTATCTGATCAATGTCTGCAGGTTGTCAATAGTTTGTTTGAGTCAAGATGAAAACCTTCGAAAATAACTCATGATATATAGAAGGTATATCCTAATTGGTAGAAAATACATTTATGAAATTTGCATTATAAGATCAAATATCTTCAGTTCAATTCAACGATTCAAGGGATGTTGACATTGATCCAATAATAATAATAATTCGAGCTGTCCAGGAATTCCATTGTCAGCTATAATTTTTGATGGTAGGTTGCATCTCTTACTGTTATTATACCGGGTTTGAATACACATGATTCCGGTAAACTAACGTGACTTTTTGTGTTAGTGATGTAAAATTTCATATTTCAATAAGTTCAGGCTGCTAATTAACAGAATCATCACAAGAATGTTTATATAGAAGATGTGTTACGGCGGATGAAATGTAGAAACAATAAAAGGAGACATCTTCCTACCTACACTCACCAGCAAAAAAACCGGCCAGCAAAAAATGTTGCCAAATTTATAAAACCTAATAATACGTTTATTATTCCTCGAAAATCATGACAAGTATAAGGTGGTAGGTTTATCATACTTAATGTGGCGAATAAATGGCCAGAATTCAGTTACATTCTACCAAGTAGATTGAAACTGTTCTTCCTTTCTGGCCAGACCTAAACCTAACACCTAACAAAAAACTATAATTCTATAAGAAAACCTAAGAGCATTAGCAGTAAGAGTATATAAGAGAAGAAAAGAAGAGGGAAGAAGAGGGTAGTATGGTAGTATCGTTGATTGATATATTACGCTTACGCTGGGGTAGTATGCACATCAGGACTATATCACCAAGAATAAATAGAAACGATTCAATCACATTATCATATTGCCACCTTGTTCGGTGAAGTTGAAGCAGTTGTTTCGTTATTACCATATTCTTAATGATTTAATCGAATGACTGAAATCTGTGACAAGTTTATACATTTCTTCCCTATGTCTATAGGCACAGTACTAAGACTAGAATGACGAATATTCAAGTTATGAATATCACTTCTGAAAGAGATTTTATCATACATTATTTATTATTATCGCCTTGTGACTTTTCTAATTCTTGTCCGAATTCGACAAAATCGTGAATTTATGTTAAGAAACAGTGGCGTTATTAAGATATATCCCTGGGGTGGGGGTGGTCTATATAGGTCCAATATTCAATATTTAGGACAGAGAAAAGCAATTACGCAACTTACGTTGGTTTTAATTGATAAATGTGTGCATCATTTGGTACCAATAACAAAATAAAGAAAAAAGTATCGAAAAATAATCGAATAATATCACATATCAACAGGTATATAGAAACATTGAAAAACAAAAAAACAAAAATCAGTCTGCATATTCTTCTGAACGGAGAAAATATCATTGCTTCCTGTTTAGTTTATATTGATAGAACATGGTATTCACTACTAAAAACTGAACATGAAATTGGTAGATTCAAGATCGATTAATGAAAACATCCTGTAACTCATTTGAATACTAAAATCATCACTCATCCATTAGCCAACGAAAAAAAAAACGCTACAAGTGTAGCCATCTTAGTTGCTGCATAAATGCACCTCACGTTATGAGAATTTCTCTCACTTGCACTATTATTTCTAATTTTTCTTTTACTAAATCACTTCATTTCATAAAGGGTCGTATTTAGAAAATAATAATTTATTAATATTTTAATATGAATTTAATTTTTCGTAGCAGTTTCTGAAAACATTGTAAACTTCACCTATTTTATATAAGCCTCTTTAGCTCAGTGGCAGAGCACTGGTCTTGTAAACCAGGGGTCGTGAGTTCAATCCTCACAGGAGGCAGATGTGTGGATCACTTTTTTTTCTTTTTCAAACTTTTTGTCGTTACTGATACATGAAATATAAAAAATAAGTAAAATTGAATAATGAAATTTATAAGTGAAGCTGCCCCATCCGACGTCATCCTAATCCCAACTCTATTCATTCAAGTTGAAATGATCGGTATTTGATATTGAATTGTAAAAAAGGGCAACCACTCAGATTGCCTCACACCCATCCTCACCAACATACATCGGTGAGTGAACGATCATCGATGACACATGTAATTGACAAGCACTCACAAAATGTCTGCCTCACGCTCAAGGTGTGAGACTATGTCTCATCCTCGTGGTTGCGACAACTCTACGTTTGAGTAGAGAGTATGCGAAGATATACTACAGAAATGATCCTGTGAAGTATGATCTTGCCGTTGAAATGGTTTGGCAAACACTTTATACGGTGTGAGCAGACTTTGGGTCGTGGCATAGACAGGGTGACACCTATTGGTTCGTGGGGAACTAATGGTGTCGCTTCACTCATGGTGGAATTATTTCCACCATGGCTTCAGTGATATCGTGAATACCACAGTTTATTAAACTGTTATCTTACTATCTCTTATCTAGGTTGGTATATCGAAAATTATAAGTGTATTATGATTCTCTAGAATATTGGTTCCGATAACTATATATGGAGAGCTAGAAAATACGTTTTCCACCACTATATAGCTATTTTTATTATATATAAGTTTCAATTTTTTCAGTTGACCCGTTCAAAAAATGAAAGAGGGGGGCATTGAAGAAAAGCACTGTATATTTGGAATCAGAAGAAAGATCTCTACCGTTTAGAAAAATAAAATACAGGGTGTTCCATTTAAAAAATACCAGTTCATAAGAAATTTTTAGGTGAACGATGCTTCTTTGCATTTTCTAGTACTAGATTCTGACTGCCCAAAAAGAATACTTCACTTCTGTCCATTTGAACGTTTTTTTAGAAGCAATAATAACTGAGAGCTATTGAGTAAAATCTAAATAACCACCCTGTACATACATTTTATTCATTTTATACCTATTATTTTTATTTAGTAGGACATGCTTCACAAATATCCTACTTTTTCATTGTTTCTCAATTCATAGTTTATCGGCATGGTTGATTGCTCGTTGATTGGTTATATGATCATACACATTTATGACTTAATTATGTGATACTATATGGGCTTACTGTTCTTTATACGTCAATATATATGTTCCACAGGCAATTGTTTAGAAGAAAAATAGGTGAAGACATTTTCTCACAAAGTTCAGATATGAATAAAAATTAAACATCTTCGCATCATTAATTAAAAATATACAATCTTATCATTTGGTTAATTCCATCATTTTAATCTTGGCATATCGGTTTTTTTCTCAATTTTTTGATTTTTTGAGAAAACTCCTTGAAAATATTGTCACACTTTAAAACACTCTTATTTTTTTATAAAAATGTTTTGCATCATTGCTATTTGTTTCTGAAGACTACTCGTTTTAGTCATGATGATGGATGTGAACGCCATGTATATCGCTTTTTCTCCGATTATACAGGGTGTTGATTAATTGAGTGCCGATAATACAATTAAGGTGTGAAAACTGGGGTGATTTTAAGGAGACAAGTTTTCATCAATATATGCCCTAAACCTCTTAGTTTTTGAGCTACGGGCTGTTGAAATCAGAGGCGTACAGTATTTTTTGAATCTAATAATTCAATATCAAGTCTATACGTGAACATCAATGGTAAAAGTAAAACGTTGATTTGAACAATATGTGCTTCCACTGCTAAATTTTAACAAAGTACAAGAATGAACTGAAGAAAAAAAAACATTTTTTTATAAATTTTTTTATGCGACAACGGTACGTCGTAAGAAAGTGAGTCTAGTAACCAAATTTGATCCAATATGAATGGAGATTTCATAAATAATTTTGATTATCAGAAAAATCAGTGTATAAAATTTCATAAAAAAATCTAAGAGTGATAAAAATGAATTATGATAGGAAACTCACTTCTTTCCTAAAAGTTCAACACCCTGTTGCTCAAAAACTAAGAGGTATATATGTTGATATAAACTCTTTTCCTTCAAATCACCCTAATATTATAGGATTTAGACCATCCATTGTCGGCACTCAATTAATTAACACCCTGTATAGTAGAGCTGAGACGTCCAGTTTTGCTCATATGCACTCTGAAAGACTATATTATATGAATATTCATCAGGAGTGAACATGAACATTGTTGATGTTGTGTAACACTTCCTTTAGTTTTTCATTCATGGAATTCATCTGTTTCTCAACTTGAATGGACATCAAGCCAGCGATATTTAAACGAGTTATAGAAAGTTATAGAAAAACGGACCTTGATCATCAGTGATATTCTCTAGTTTTCTTTCACTTCATCACTTTATCACTTTAATTTTTTAAAGTCCAAAGAATTTCGATTTTGGAAAACGATAGGTTTCGGTGGCGTACCTGAAGTTTTACCAATGGAGGCTTTTTTCTCCAACGTCAAATTAATATTTCTATGACATTTTGAGGTATAATATTTTACTGGACAAAACAATGATATATGAATAATTTCATCAATCTTATATCCATTTGAATGAAAAAAAGCTCAATGTTTACTCACCTCATGAAATAATCCACACCCATGATGTAAAAATCAAAAGAACTAATAGCACATTTATTGAACCGCGTACGAAACTGAAGAAAATGTTTTTATTTTTCAAATTTTTTTATTAACACTACATTGCATTCCTATAATGCATTTCGACCTCTGAATATAATATTCAAAGTTCTTAACAGAAAAAAATCGATTGCACTCGATCACTTTATGATAATTCACTAGAAATCCACTGATGAAGACTGTTCCGAAAAATTGTCTGTAACTAATTACAATCTAACATTATTTCGTGAACTGTAACTTGGCAGCTTAAAGTCACTGTACTTTAAAAACTTATTTATTTAGCACGATGTTTACTGGCCTGCTACGTGAAACTGTTATGCTCAAGAGCGCTTCTTTGGATGGTAATGTTTGGTGGAAATTGCAATCAGATTGATATTGCTACCCCACCATTTTATGCTCTTTAGTCTTAAAGACTGCGAGATTTTTTTTTCAGCGGTAGATGAATTTTTGTGGTTTACTTTTACAGTTTCAATTATTGTGGGAATGTTGATATTTTGACAAGGGATTATTTGTTTATGGGCATATATTTTTCGATATCATGAACTTAAGAAAGAAGTAATTTCTATATCACTGGTGAGTCAGTTTTTATACCCCACCATTTTATGCTCCTGTGTATTTTTTTCTCAGCAATACATGAAATTTTTATGGTTTACTTTTACAGTTTCAATTATTGTGGGAATGCTGATATTTTGACAAAGGATCAATTGTTTATAGGTACTTTTCGATATCATGAACTTAACGGAAGATGTAATTTCTATATATACAGGGTGAGTCAGTTTTTATACCTCTCCATTTAATGCTAGTCTAAAACACTGCGATTTTTTCTCATCGTTATATACAGGATTTTTTGTGGTTTACTTTTGAATTTGAAGTTTCAATTATTGTGGGAATGTTGATATCTTGACAAGGGATTATTTGTTTATAGGTACTTTTCGATATCATGAACTTAACGGAAGATGTGATTTCTATATACAGGGTGAGTCAGTTTTACAGTGCTTTCCTAAAGTACTGAATAAATTCATGTTAAGGCAAACTATCAGATTCTGAGGAATATCCTGAAACAGGTCGATTTTTTCTTTCAATTTGCCTCAGGAGGAGGAGGAGGAAGTGGTTTCAGAAGAAGAAAGACTTTATTTATTCCAAGAAGAATACATGATTCCTATAATTAGGAAATAAAGTCTAAACAAAAAAATACAGTATATGAATTGAGATGAATTAAGATACCAGGAAATACATTCGTTAATTAATTATATACTTATACCCAGTTCTTGCAAATAATAATTAATACCCTGCCAAAAAAAACAAAAAAAAATCTAAGTTGCCTTATATTATTGACATTATTCGCTAACAAATATGCATTCTCTCACTGACTATATACGAGGTGTAACAAGATCATGGTATACCCCCTTTTTCTCCTTTACTTTTGGAGATAAGTGATTGATATTTGAAATGACCAATCAACTTGGTAAACGTCATGTTTTTACATAAATAAGTTTTATTTTCCACTGTCAGTTTCACCGGAAGTGATATTAACTTTTGATATTCAAATGCAACACCGTGTATATCATTGAATATTCGAATTCTCCATTATGACTATTCCGATCGAGTCTCATGTACTCATATCGACATGTGTGATGCTAAAACATATTGAATCCTGTAAAAAATGTAAAATCTTAGGTTTCCAGCGTATGAGAGCTATATATTTCTTGGTATTTCATGACGTTGAGAAACAATTATTGGTTTGTTCAAAATGTGGGAAATGGTGAATATACACCTATTCAAATTGGCAAAAAACTAGGCACTGAATTTGTATTGAAAGGAATATGACCCAGATCTAGGACCATTTGCATCAATTGCATTCCTATATATAATTCCAGTAAAAAAACTGAATCGATAATGGCATAAACAATTTCAATGAACGCAAACGCAAACGGTACCCATACTTGAACGAATCTTAATAACTGTTTCATTGAATTCTCGTAATATTCAAGACAAACACCATTATCAAATCCCATGACAAATTATTCAGATAGGTCGCGCTTGGCATTTTTCTGTATTATTCCTCTGAAATGCCATAACGTTAGTGTTTGAACATGTTCCAAAATATTCTGCGGTTGGAACTGTGGAAATTCGTGTTTGACGTCTCATTAAGCCTGATTATATGGTTCAAGAAAAATTGATATACTGTTACACAAAACAATGTCGTATCTTGAAAAAGGTTCGGAAGGTGAGAAATACTCGGAGAAATATCAATAAATACGAACTTTTCCCATAATTATATTTTTCCTAGTTATTTAAATTTTCTCTATTGGTATAGTTGAAACATTTATATTCCCAGGTAGCACATCATTTTGGCTGAATCCTGATTTTATATTGGGCCGATATAAATATACAGGGTGTCCCATAATCAGCCTGCCAAACTTCACCAGCGGAAATAGATAGAAAAGTTCGAATTTACATATAGGTCTCAAAATGGCTCCTAAGGAAGCTACGGCCACCTTAAAGGGGGCTTCTGAAGATGGTATATATCCTGAATATTTCCGAAACTCCGTGAGATGAAATGATGAAATTTGGTACAAGAACTTGACTTTTCATGCTTAATGCAGTGGAGATGAAATGATTCCAAAATTTGACTTATGAGTAATCAAAACATTGTGAAGCTACTCTAAATATTATTTCAACAATATTTGAATCGTCATATTTACCTATATTGATTGATATCGTTATAACTATATCATGCGGAAGATATCGAATGCATATTATTGTTTCAAAGATGTTGATATCTATATCGGGCATTCAATTATTTCTCTTTATATCGGTCATATTATGAAAGAGAAAAAAAAATTGTATTTCCAAGTTCAATTCCATATCGGTAACATATTGTTTTGAAGATACATATCGATATCGCCATTTCGATAATTATTTAATGCCACTCTCAAACTTATGTCGATAGATGGCGCGGTAAATTATTGGTAACGTACTCCCAGTGCCGGTCAGACGAGAGAATATAAATATTGGCTCGAGACGATTTGATTTGCTAATTGCAACTACTGCAAGCATACTAACCTGCCATAGGGTCAACAGTGATCACAAGGTCCCAGGGCGACGTCAATATCGAATGTTCACACTGTATGTCTCGCCAACACCAATATTGGTATGAAAATATTCTGCCAACATTTTCAAGAGGCGAGAGTGAACATAGCATAGCAACATAATAATTTTCAATGATCTCTCCATATTTCTAACCAATATTGCACCATTTTTTATCAAATGCTCACTTAATTTATCGTTTAGGACCAATATAACTGCGAATATTTAATCAATATTGAAAGGATAAATATTGCACCAAGGCGACGACGTTGCAACATGCTGATTTTCAATATTCCACCCACATTATGAATCTAATATCGTACCAATATCGCCGAATGTTCACATATTTTTCTCGCCAATATTTCGTTCACAATATTTCGCCAATATTGTCGGAATATTGCACTGATATTGTACTAATATATGTGTGCTACTTGGATATACATAATATATATTTTTTATACGCTGACCAGCAAAACTGAGGCGACATCATAAAAATTGTGTGAAATTATTTCCGATTTGGTTTTTTTATTCAGAATTCAGGCTGCAATCGTTGTTTTGCTGTTATAATAGTCAATGAAGATTTGAAAAATAATTTATACACGTTGAACAAGTTTAGTGCTACGCCCATGTTATGACAACTTTTTTGTGCAGCTTTTATTGAGGAATTTATATGTATATGCTGAGTTCTGGTATCAAGTTAGTAGATAGGTATGATAATGATTCATTTTAGTGAAAAACGTCAAGAACCAAGGACTTTTACTTCTTTCCTCTTTCAGATTTTCATTTTGCTGCCTAGTTAATAATATTGTTTATTTTTACACTCTGCTGTTGAGCAATGAAGTAGATACCTTGTATAAAAAACAATTTACCTTTATAACATCGTTTCAAAGTACCTAATATGTTGATATAAAAAATGATTCATATTGTCATAAAGTACCTATATATTACTACTCAACTACAGAATCCTTTCATAACACCAGATTATTAATCCATTTTGAAGACGGATGGGTTTCGCAATATTAGATACGTGTTTCACACTATGAAACAAATTACCATAAGTGAAGATTCCGCAAGTAATATTGGTGTACTTCCTTTTGCACCATCTTCCGACCTTAACACACTTTTTCGTCTTCTTATCTTCATCTATAATAACTTCTGCAAACCCATCCCTTTTCCGAGGAATATAATATATAATCTCGAAATCTCGAGGAGAATCTCTTGATAATGCAAAATTCTTATCAATAAATATCATGTGAATTCCATATTAGGTAATTGAAATGGTTCTTTCACTTTTGTTATTAATATTTAGTCAGATAATTAATTGAACTTGGAATTTTCATCATTTCAAGCAATCCAATTGGTTACTTATTCCAGATTATTTGGCAGTTTCTCTCCTCGTCTCTTTGGACGTTTCGGAAACGAATCTGCTCCCGTTTTCAATATAAAAAATGCATTTTTGTATGGTAAATTCGTATTTTTCTTGAAAACGAGAGCAGATTCGTTCCCGAAACGTCCAAAGAGACGAGGAGAGAAAATACCAAATGATCTGGATTAATGAATGTACCAACTACAGACAATCCAATTGATTTTTGTATGAGTAGAAAATAGCTATTCACTATCAAGTTTGAGTAATGGGATATAGTATATTATCCTCATAAATTCTGGTTCAACGATAAGGTAATTCCATCAGTTCACCACCAGATTGAATGAGTTTTCATAAGTTATGAATACTAACTTGCACCCATTTTTAATGAAATGAAAATAAATACATTCAATTTGGAAATAAATGTAACTTCAAGTCTAAGTCCAGACTTTCAATTTTTTCATATGTGTTTTTGTCATGCATATCATCGAATAATCAACAAAGGTTTGACAATACCAGGACACTGTCGTTAGTATAGATATTTCGTCTAAAGAATCCTGTTCATCAAAGTGGGATTAACAAATATTCGGAATAGTTATGGGCCCATTTCTGATATAAATGTCTAATTATCACTAATTATAGCGAACTCATTAACAAAACGGCTATGATACATCATATATATTGTTATTTTTTGTGAAGTGGGGGACAAGGTAAAAGACGACACTGTTTTCAGGGTTAATTGCAGTGTGCCGAAAGAATGAACTTGAGGTTAACTTGGGCAACTATATATAGGGAGATGGCAACATCAACTAACAAGTTTCTTTTCATGAAGCTAAAAAGGATTACAAGATTAAACTGAAGCAGTTAAATATTAGGTATTCGCCCAATTTGATCATTTTGTTTTGTTTTTTCGTGGAACAATTTTTTATATAAGGTGTCTGGAAACTGAGCGCAAAAATACTGTTTTATGATTCTTCAAAATATCTTATCATACGAAATCATATTGAATTCGTACTAAATTTGTACAAAGGCGATCTAATGATGGATCTCTTGGGGGGTAGTATAGTAATTTTTGTGATGTTCTTCAAACTAATATTTATTTTGCTTACTGTTTAATTTTTATTGATCTGCGAAGAAGCGCAATGAAAATTGCGAGCTGCAGCAACTTTATAATTTCAATATTTCGATATTACATCTTGTATAATGTCGGCTTCAATAGATTTTATTGGAAAGAAACTATCACTATTTTGTTTATGCGTTGATCGTGATGGAGACCACTTGGATGTTCAGTCTACCAAATTGAAAGGAACGCATTTGATAATTCCAACACAAAAAAATGTGTTTGAAACTACAAATTTTTTGTAAATTCTACAAAATCTGAGTGTCATATACCCACGACCAAATATTTTGTCACCGCAACAAACTTTTTTTTGCCAGTTTTCAATTTCAAATTCATTTTATGTAACTTATTGATGATTTAAATTAACAGCAGGAATTGGTTGAATAAACAAAGACTATTTTGTTCCTATAATACAATATCTGTTCTAATGAACAGATTCTGATGATTGAAATGATCATATCATTTCAATCAAGTGACAACAGTTTCGCTGTGGTTTCTCACAAAGTGAATATGTTAAAAAAACAATATATATATTCCTGAATATTACAAAATAGTTCTTTCATACAATGAAACAATTCATTCGATCAACAAAATTGTATTTATTGACAAAATAGTTTGTATTTATTGAATAATATGACAAAAAATCCAATAACTGAATTTCATAACCAAGAGAAATTACACCCCAATCGAGGCGAGCGTAGGAAGATGGGAAGAAACGCCACCTGGTGGCGAAAATGCAACTTGATAATCATTCTACAAAATATTTGTTTGATATAATCAGAGATTATACACTCTAATCTCTGATATAATGTATCTGTTGTTTGTTAACAAGTCTTATTATAGATTAACGTTGCATTATTTTCAGAACTTTGTGATGAACCAAAGTTCAATGACACAATGACTGATCTCTCTTGGGATATAAGTATTAACTGAGATGAGGGTGGTTAACCGGGTAATAATCTGAAATAGGTAACTCTAATCTCACATTATGTTTCACTCCGTTTATAGGGAATTATAGGATTCAATATACATATACATATATAGGAGACCGGACATAATTTACAATCGTAATAAATAATGTGTAATGGTTGCTTTTCTTCGGATATCACTGACGATCTGAGGCTGTCGACCGAGAAAATGATTATACATAATTTGTATAAAGTTCTACTATCCGACTGCACAATAATGGGTTTTCCACAACAGATCTACTCTCACAGTGGAAATTCTGGTGAGAAAAGTAGTCTTAAATTGACTTGATTGTATTCCTACCAGGGTCTTCAAAGTTCACTAGATTCTAACTGAATTGGCTGGATTGTATTTGTATTCTATCGTAATTCTCGAGTAACCCCTCGTATGGTGCAATTTGTAATGTTTCATGGGGCGTTTCTCATTCTCCCCAGAACAGATGTTACAATTAGAGAACCCGAGCAAAACCCAACGTTTTATCGTTTTAATAGAAATAACAATGGTCTTCGGTGTTATAATGGTCCATAATGATGGCGCGTTATAGTTTATTTAAATGATTTAAACTCCCTATTATTCGAGATAGAGGTCTAATTATTGGTGAGGCTGTTCTCGGACTCTTACATAGAATCACGAACGTAGCGATTTCATTTTCATGCAAGGATAATAGGTTCTCTTATTAAACTGTATTGAATCACTCTCAAGTTCCTAGTGCAGAATCTAAATGTCTGATGTATATAAACTCAATTTTTTGATACCGGATGAAGGAAATGAACTGAAGGTACTCGGTTTGCGAAATTTGAATAAATAGAACTCCCAGTAGTGGAGTTATCATCATGCATTCATCTCAGGAACATGTTATACAATAATGATTTTTTGGGATTTTCTCTCCTCGTTTCTATAAAATGAAAATATTCATATTATTTCAATAAACGTGTAGTAAGGACAAATCAGTTGATTTGCCCCAAAATGTCACTGCGTTCAAAGGATTTTTCTATCAGAGAGCCTGAAAGAAAAATTCACCAGCTTGTCAGTGACAATTTGTATTGAAAAAAGTTTGGAGAAGAGAAATAAAGGTTTATAGAAAAAATATCAAATTTGTACTTAGCTCTGGACGTTTCGGGAACGAATCTGCTCCCGTTTTCAACATAAAAAATTTGTCCTGGCATTTTCTAATTCTCAGTGACAATTGGTGACGTTGACAATCAATTGAGTTACAGGATGTTCTCATTAATTAATCTTGAATTAACCGTTTTCATTTTCAGATTTCAATAGTGAATATACCATGTTCTATCTATATCAACTGAACAGGAAGAAATGCTATTGTCTCCGTTTAGGAGAATGCAATCATATTCCCTAATTTTTCTCTTCTGGTTGTTATCTTCTTCTCCAATGATTTTAATATTATTCCACTCTGCCATATGTTGTCCATCTTAAGTAAGGATTTGTTCAGCTAGTTTCGATTTGTCGATGTGTCTTTTCTTTATATTGTATTTATGTTCCGTCGTCCTTACTGAAAGAAGTTTTGTTTGAGTTAGAATTGATCTCGAGCTGGTGAATTTTCCTTTTAGGCTCTCTGGTAGGAAAATTCTTCAAACGCTGTGACATTTTGGCCATTTTGGGGCAAATCATCTGATATGTCCGTACTCACGTATATTGAAATAATATTCATATTTTTATTTTATAGAAACGAGGAGAGAAAATACCAAAAAATCTGGAATAATGAATGTACCACCTCCTCGATTAACCTACACACAGTATTATAATAATTGTTTAAAATATATTTCAAATGAATACTTATGTACATAGAAGTTGAACCTATCACCATTATATTATGAATAACATTCTAAAAAATGCTGCGAGTGCGAAGATAATTGCTGAAAATGAATTGGTGCCCATTACCACTACATATTATGGCACAGATGACATGTGGTTGACTCGGTTGTACAGTACCTCATTTCATCTTATTACTTATGAGTATGAAATATGTATAATATTTTCTAATGATAATATTAGATGAGAAAAAATCTCATAAGATTCCTTTAAAATTGTATCGTCGGTATACTGTTATCAGAGTTATTATGGATTGAAAGAGAATGCATGTGACATAACTGTTCTATTAGTAAAATATGATAGCAATTTCAGTAGGAATTAAGAATATAAAGAAAAAAATAGTGTAGGGGTATTCCGATCCTTCGTATCTCCAGGTGCTCCAATCTAGAATGTATATGTTCGAAATGCCAATTTTGGTGAAGAAATGAGGAATACTCATTATTAATAATGCCTATAAATCACCAGTGTTTGTCAGGGTGTTTCAAAAAAAAGGTGACCCCCTTGCTAGGGTAGGTAAAACACTACAAAATAAGTTGGGTTTGCTCAGTAAAAATATGTCGTAACGGTATCCGTTTTCAAGATACAATGTGTTGAACAAATATTTTGGAATACATTTCTTACAATTGTGTGGAAACTACTGGCATCATTGAATTGACATTTTGTATCTATTCTGGAAGCTGACACATATTACTCTTGGTAAAATTTGGTTTATCGTTTTGGTAAATCGGAATATACCGATTTGAAAATTATGAAGTGAAACAGTTGCTGCCGTTGCTGGTATGAAGCTATGAATTATAAAGAGTACCTAAGTACTAAGTATTAGGAAAAACTATAACCTCTTTATTGGAAACCGAAAGCAACAATACATTTCTAATGCTGAACTCTTTGATTCAACGATAAATCACAACATTGAAATGAATTTGACTAAAATCATGGATTACACAGTTTTGTTGTATCTTAGAAAATATCAATATAACAGAGGCAAATTCCTGGTATTCACTTCAAATTTTGCATGACAAAATTGAACAGCACTTAAATGACCTGACATATAATACTCAACCATTTAGGAGAATAATGCATTTTTATAAGTAAATAAATAGTACGGTTAGTACGGTGTGAATTTGAATTCTGAAATCTAACCCCAATAAAGTTATGTTTGAAACTACTCGGTACGAACCGTGTAACAATCTATGGTGTAACTGACGCCGTCTTTGAGATCCAAATATAAAAACTAATTCATGCGATGCACCAGCTTCCAAAACACTTCCATTCAAAATTGCATTACAATGTTGCCAGTAGTTTTGACATATTGTATAATAATTGTGTAAGAAAACATTTTCGTCAACATCTAGTATCTTGAAAATTTTGCATTGTTCTACCTACCCTAGCAGGGGGGTCACCTTTTTCTGAAACACCCTGTATAAAACACTAATTTTTTATCGCGAATAGTTATTTCTGAATTCATCAACTAATTTTAGTAATTTCGTATAATAATTGAGGGGTATGTGTATAACTGAATATTTTGAACTTTAGATTCTCCAGAGAAGATGTGTGGCATGAGTTGACTATATTTATGACTGTTTTAGTGCTTCCTGATGATATGAACTTTATTGGTAGAAGAAATTATGCGTGATGTTATGACATATGATCAGCGAGAAATTGATATTGACAGATGTGCTTCCACAACAGACATTTTGCGTATAGGAACCTAATGGAACCTATATACCGTACCTATACCTATTACCTACCATATTATCGAGCATATTATATCCACTGGTAATGATAATTAGAATTTCCGATAGCTATGTAACTGTCATACGGATACGATCACCTATATAATAATAAATCAACAGTAAAAACAAGAGTTTTTTTTTATCGGATTAATTTGCCTTGGTAACGAAAAACATTTGCCGAACAGTAATTTTACGAGAAAAACTGACATGAAAAAATTGCGAGCAAGTCGAGCAATTTTGTCTAATGTCAGTTTTTCGATAGAAATAACTGATGGAAAATGTTTGAGTTAGTAAGGAAATTTATCCAATTAAAAAAAAGTTCGAGTGTTTTTTGGCAAGATAAATCAACGACAATCATTAATATACAAATAAACAACAATAATGATTAATTTTATTGATGATTTCGTGTAACTGTATAGTTTACGGAATTGATTTTCTCATATTTTCGTGGTTTCTTCAGACGAAATTTTCCTAAAACGGATCATCTTGCTAATTTACGCGTACCATACCCATCAATCAAACTTGACACGACAGAAATTGGAGTGACATCAGGCGCAAATAGCAACTTGATCAAAGGAGAGTAGGCAGTGTATCAGCGATAAAAAAGGTGCATCCTTTTTTATCGATGTCAAAATGACACGTCGTCGTCAAATAGCGTTTTCCGTGTAGGAGTTGATTCATCGATAAAAAACTTATCGGCAGAGGGCAGAAGTAATTGCTCATAAAAAATTCGTTACTCTCATAATTTCCAGTGATAGTTATTGTTGTATCCGGTCCGCGAAATACTATCTACTTTGGTGATCGAGAACGCAAAAATAGTTGAGATCTCCAAATTATTTCGCTCATTAGTTGTAAACAAAATTTTGTCTTACAAACGACAAAAAATATTGTTCTGAAGGAAGTAATATATGATTAGCTTATGTACAATATATAAAACAGTGTTGAACTATGGCTTGAAAAGCATTTTATTGTCAAATGTTCAGAAATTAATGATTTTTTGGATTTTTGCTTGATTGAGGACCATATAGGTCAAAATTAAAAAAATGCTCATAGTCTACATGCATCATTGCACGAAGTGTGTATTTTGAGCACTATTTTTTTATGAAATCAACTTGTTTTTTTTCTATATTAGTAATATTGTAAGATAGGTAGGCTTTTTCGGGCTATCGCACGGAAACAGTGCACGGAAAATCTTTGAGAATAACCTTGGAAATGAAACATACATGCCAAACAGTGTATTGTCAGCATTCTTTATTCTCTGTCAATCAAATGTATGCGACAAAATGAACTCTGAAGAAAATCCCGAAATTCCCGATAATGTCCTATACAGCAAGCGTCACAAGCGACTGCGAATTCAATACCAGAAAAATCCAGGTCTAGAGCTGTTCCCAAGTTTTTTCATTCCTACAACTGTGAAAATAAAAATGTTCCGAGTTTATTTTCTGTCTCTGTTTATGTAATATTTTATTATTATATTTTCATTTCCATCGAAGTGTAATGAAAAATATCGTTCATTAGTCGTCCAGAAATGATTTTTTCGTGCTTTTTGTCACACGCCCCCGGAAATATCCCCATTTCCAGACTCGTAATGAAATATACTATTTCTTGGCAGAAGGCAGGAGTCATTTCCTTATACCGTCGTCCACTTAGTACCTATAGATATAGGTATTATTAACCAACTCTTCAATATCTTTCTCATAGCATCATTCGTTTTTTTTTTCTCATCGCATAATTCGTTTTTTCTGACCAGTCCGGCAGTCCATACTGTTTACTTATCTAAGTAAGTTATTTCAATATCGGAGGTGATGAGATAATTAATGAGTGAACGAGAAAACGATGCCCAGGTAGTTGAAACTCACTCAGTCGTAGGAGTATACAGTGTCATTCATAAAGTCGACATCATATGGGAAAGACTTTTAATAATAATTTATTTCGACTTGGGCGTTGAGTTTTGCTTTGAACAATATGAAAAACTGACTTCTCGTCGGGGTCACGTAACTCTCGCTACATGTCAAACGTTAGGTATATTTTTTTCAAAAAAGTTTACTGAGAAAAGTTGCTTCTATTCCAATTTCACATATGTGTCTCGAATATGAACGTTTTATAACAGAGTTTTAGTTTTTGATATTTTGTCAATTTCTACGAAATATCTGTGATATAAAAAAAACATTTACAAAACTCATTTCATTTTAGTAGTTTTATCATGCTACTTACTTTCAATCCCTTAAATTATCGACAAAAACATGCATGATTTTCTTCAGAAAAAAAATGCAAAGTTGATGATTTTTCCAGTACTAAAATGATGCCAAAGTCATCTATCAAAATATCATCAAACTACTTTACGTATCTAACCAAAATTTAGGACAGTTTTGTCGAAGTTACTATTAAAAGAAAGAAATCAAAAAATATCAGAACTTAAAATTGCATAATTCGAGACACACGTGTAAAATTGGATAAGAAAAAACCTTTTCTTAGTAGATGAACTTTTCTGAAATTTGCACAAATAAGAGTTTTTTCATCGATTAATTTAAAAAAAATTAACTTTTGGAATGTGGCGGAAGTCACGTGACTCCGAGCGAGTAGGCCATTTTCTATCTTATTTCCTGATTTTCTGAAGCAAAACTTGATGCCAAAATCGAATTTCAAAATAAATTATTAGGTATTGAAAGTTTTTCCCATATGATGCAGACTTTATGAATGACACTGTACATATAGGTTCACAAAAAATGTCTTTCGATTACTTAGACAGCAATTTCACGCAAGTTACCTCTTTATCGCTTCTTTGTGTACTTTATGTAACATGCTGTCAGCTATGTAAAGGCATCATTTAATCACCCAACTTATTTCTTTATTGATCCACCAAATCAGAGACTCATCATTTTCAGAAAATCAGAGTAAATACGGGTTCCCATCGAAAACTAAATAAATTGACTTTGCTTGTATAGGTATCGTGTCAATGATCGATCGTATGAGAACTATGTAATCAGAAATTAGACATTTTTTAACATTTATACCTACTATACAGGGTGTTTCCTAACTACGGTTCCTAACTGCAGGTGATGATTCGTTAGGTCATTTTAGGAAGAAAAGTTCCTATTGACATATGTCCGGAGTTGCATCGTTTCTAAGATACAGGGCGATGAAATTGAAGAAAAACCACGGTAATCACAAAATATCATGAATATCCTGGAACCGATTTGGTTGAAATTCGGTACTTTCATCTGACCTGATAAGGCGCTTATTTACCCTTATTTAGATTGAAATTATTGGGGCCAGTGGCGTCTCAGTGAGCACCACAGCCAACAATATTGTGAAAAAAATACGCCACTGACTGTTTTTGATAAATTTCCATATCCAGCTTCGTTTTCGAAGAAAAAAATTGAAGCCACTGTATTGCATATCGTGAACACCTGCATTGGAGACAGGAGTTTTTAATTTTTTCCGCCAAAAATATAATTGACACTTGATATGCTGGAATTTTAGACAATTATACAAATAAAACTACCAAGTTTCCACCCAATAGGTTCTTCCTTCTTTAATTTCAACGCCCTGTATCTCAGGAACGAAGCAACTCAAGACATTTATGTTCATTGGAACTTTTCTTCTTAAAATGACCTTACGAATCACCTCCTGCAATTAAGAACCGTAGTTAGGAAACACCCTGTATATACCTATAGTGGGTCCATTTGAGACTATCCACCCTCGATAACTTTCTGAAAAATGATTTTAGAAAAAAATAACGAAACACGTCAATTTTTATTTGGAGGGGGACACAGTTTAACGCAAAACAGATAATACATACTTCAACCATCGTCCACAGAGCAACCCCCTCAATAATTTGAATAGGGAAAAGGTCATGTTATACATAATTGCATAGGTATAATTCAATTCTAACATTTCTAACCACGATGTATTCTAACACAGTGGAGCAGTGCAAAGTTTTTGAATTCCTACAGGGCGTTCTCGAGATATATTCGAGTTCAAATGGTATGTTTTTCAATTTTGTTATCTTTTATGCGTCGAATATGGTGTCCCACTCCAAATAAAAACTGACGTGTTTTGTAATTGTTTTCTGAGAGTTATCGAGGGTAGATATATAGTCTTAATCCCAGGTAACACGGTACTCTCCGCGATATCTCTAAGTAGTTATCTTCAGGATAAAAATGCGAAATCCTTCTGCGAGGTATCAAAGATCACTATAGGCTGTCACCATGGGAAATACTCTCTGGAGTCGTCCGAAAGAAATCGCGGAGATCTCGCCTCAGATTTGATATATTCCTCATTATTGCGAATCCTTGAAGTTATCTATAACAGGAAATGAATAGGCATTTCTTTCTGCGAGCACCCAAGGATATCCTGGACGTAACAAGATCGAGAATTTCCCATTGCGAGCTCCTAAAGTAATCACAAACATAACCTGAATAATTAATGAATATTCCTACAAAAATATTGAGTTGTTTTTTTCAATAGCCTTTATAATTCAAATACTGGGTGTCCCAAGTTATCGTTTACAGGCAATATCTCGCCTATTTGTCAAGATATCAAAAGCATCAAAAAACTGCATTAAATGGCATTAAATAACCTTCCTAATGGCTTATGAAGAATGTGAAATATTTGGCAGCCCCCGGATGGTAGATACTGATCTAGTAGCATATTGTCTCTGAAAATTGCGTGTCAATCTATTTGGAATACAACGATATAGCACATACTTTGTGTTTTGTTCTTGATAACAACAAAAACATGAACATTTTGTGACTTTTTTACGTTACTCAAATGACAAATTGCTTTCACCCATGTGTTCAAGAAGGTCACAAATAAGAAGTATGGATTGCATTTTTGTATCAAAATATTAATGACAGATATTCCATTTTGAACTGCAGAACATCAATCATTGCAGACGGTACCTACCTAGTGTAATAATTAATCTAATTTCATTGTGGGACATTTTTACGAACATGGGAGGAGGCGATTTTCAATCGATGTAACGTAAATGAGGTCAAAAAATTTTATTGTTAATGTTGTTATTAATGAACAAAATACAAAGTACCGATGTGCTATCGTGCATTCCCGAAATAGAATGATGATTGGCAATTTTCAATGACAATATACAGGGAGTCCATTAAATGAAAATTGAGGAGTTGCTACCAGGTGGCTGTCCAATCTTATACACTTTTTTTTTTATTCATAAAGAAAGTTCTCTGATGTCATTTGAAGCATTTTCACTATTTTTTGTTCATCTTGTCGAGTAAGCAAGTTTTTGCTGGTACCTTTACGATAACTTGGGACACCCAGTATTAACATGAAATGGGAGTCAATTAATCTATGATAATAATAATTGTATACTAGATACTATAGATTTTCTTACTGATTATTTCAAATTTTGCAGTGAATTAATGATAATTAATTATCTGCTCTGACGAAAAAGACAAAAATTTTCTAATTCAGGTGGGATCGAGAATCAAATATCTACCTGATATTCGTGGGTAGATATCGGACGACCTTTTTTTTAAAGGATACCCGGCCAACTCCTCGGAGATTTTTTCAAGTGATAAAGTTTACTTGATCAATGCCTTGTTATAGAATAATATATAATTAAAGCTCATTACGTTGATCTAACTCTAAGTTTGGTAACTCAATATTTTTCGCTGAAATGAATATCCAGAAAATTGAACTCCACCCCAAACAATATAGTTGGCGCTAGTTAGACTTCGCCGACAGGAGACTGCTGATAACCAATGACTTCTCAAACATTGAACACCTTACCATATTAGTGGCGATCATGTGGCGATTGATGCAAATATCGCTCTTAAAGGCCTCGTTATAAGGTGATGTGCACGGATTCTTGAACAATTCAGCACTTGAAGAGTTCGCTATTAGTAATTGATGCGAATTTCTCAAAGTTCTCTTCACAAGGCGATGCGTGCGAAAATCTCAAACAGCTCGTAGTCGCGAGCACTTGAAGACCTCGACAGAAGCAATTGATGCGAATCTCCCAATGTCCTCGTCACAAAGCAATGTATGCGAATTTCTCAAACAGCTCATGATTGCGAGCACTTTCAGTTATCGCCAGTGGCGATGGAAGCGTATATCTCAAAGTGCGCGCCTGAGGGCATTGTATGAGAATTTCTGCGTGCGATATCTTCAAGACCTCGCTGAGCTCAGCCTAGGTGGCGGACATTTGGCATAGATATAGCACTCTCGGCGATCTCTCAAAGAAGTTACAAAAGGCATCACAATTTCCTAAAAGGATTTCTTCAAGATATCTTTAGGACCTCTTTGTGCTGGCTGGATGTACCACCCTTATAACTTATTACTATTTAGGAGGAGGATACATCATCCTACATTAGGTAAACAGTGATTCACCCATCCTTGGGGAAGTTTTCAACTTCAACAGTCAGAATAAAATGAATAAATCAATACAAACTGGAGATCCATTCCATGCAGGATGCAGGCATTTGTCACAACTTATTGGAACATTGGGAAAATGTATACAAATATGAGAATTTGAACGTAAACTGGTATGGGGTATTTATGGGGCAATTGACAGTAGAGACAATAGAATAGAGGTAGGTATATAGGTACATACCTAGGTTAAGTTATGTGAACGTGGTCCTGTGGTAGGCCTACTTTAATTTCCTTCTTTTGATGGTCCAAAATTGATTATGTTGAAAATGACGAGGTTCTGATCCCTGAAGTATTTTTAGAGTTTCTTTTCCATGCACACACTTTTTGAGTGTACGAGTGTACCGTAATAAAAATTACTATAGCATGTTTTAATCAATATAAAGAATAATGTTCCTATAGATCATATGACCCATTAGCTCAGTTGGTTAGAGCGTCGTGCTAATAACGCGAAGGTCGCGGGTTCGATCCCCTCATGGGCCAACTTTTTTTTTCTTTTGTGAAACTTCTATTGTAACAACTATAACAGTTTCACATTTCGTATTTCTTTTCATGAATATCCGCATTCGTCGTTGAATCAAGATAACTCCAGCACCAGCAGTACTAACTTGTTTTACTTTCCCACCATTTATTTTATTCTCAGATCATAAGCATGTTGATTATAGGGTGGGTTGGGTGACTACACTGTACGAGACATTAAAAACTGTCAAGTACCGGTACATTTTGTCGTGAGAAGATCTTATTTGTTTATCAACGAAATGTTTTGTATCATCATTCACATGCGCATGAATCATAAAGACGGTAGGACGTACGACTTCACTATACAAGGTGTTCCGTAATCACCATGTTATTAAACTTAAGCCACTGAAGGATCATTATGCAGGTCAAAGGGTATTAATTCCTACCTGACATGAAAAAAATCCCATGTGTCGGAAAATGTTCAATGGTCATTTCGTTTCGAAATTGGAGTGGAATTCAATTACATGAACACTATAGACTACCTACTTCCATATCTCAGCAAACATAAATGATATACAAGTTTGAGATAGAATAAATCTAATGGTATGCATATATAATTACACGATGTAATAGAGAAACTAAATCTCAACATCAGACCAACGAAAACCGCCACATGATAAGTAGGAAGAATGACAGATGATAATATGATAGCGGTTCTTAGTTGTTCTCCCGGTACATATAGACAAGTATACCCGACTGATGGCTATGGTTGCAGACGATACTCATTACTCACCCCATGGATCTGCATGAAAGAAAATTTGATAAAAGTAGGTACAGCTGATGAGGTGGTGAACCGTATGAGGGTATAGTCGGGACATTTTCGGAAGGCGAAATCCGCCATAAAGCGTTGGTGAGACACAACATATACGTCCTAACGATTTCCACTTGTTTGAAATATACCTAAGATACTCCCAGGTACGTCCCCTACTTAAAACATTAACTGCCACGCTAATTTGGAGAAAAAATGTACCGGGTCCAGTCGTTACCCCCTACGTCCAGGGGATCAGGATATTTTTTTAGCCGTAATCACTTCATTTGTAGTTGTTTCAATTGAAAGTTATTAATCTTCTGTAGTAGTCCATTTCTCTATTGAAAGTTATTAAACAAAATGTGTTTTTTTTTAATTTTTTGTGAAAAAATTGCCGTGTCTACCTCATATACGTATTAATAAACAATACGGATCATAACGGGTGCCAGGATGAAGCCAAAAATATGAAACGAATGAATATCCATAAGGATTTGGTGGCATGATAAGCATGCGCCATGCGCTATTATAGTAGTCATCAAAGACATGCGTTTCGGTGGACAATGACGTTTACTAGCCTTTCAATCAAAGCAGTGTGTCTGATCGTTTCAAAAGTTTTCCTTATGGATAGTCATTTGTCTTCAAAAATCGGCTTCATGTTTCGCTATGGAAACAGATAGAGATTATCCGTATTGATAATTAATACGTATATGGTCTACCTATGGTATACAAAGCTCAGCATTGAGATATTTTTACTAATGCCTAGTCATTGGCCATGTTTCCCCACAGAAAATCTGACAAATTTCACGTTAGCCCATGCCGCAACTCGCCGCGAGAAAAAAGCATTCCATGATCGAGTCCTCAGTAAAAAAAATTCCAAATATCTTTGGAAAGAACTCAACCGACACGTCTTGAACAAAACACCAGTCGTTATCCCTAGTACCTCCAGAATCCAGACGGAATCTACGATTACTTCTGCTCTGTCGTCTCTGTTGACAAAGAGCCCGACGGCAACTTACTTCATTTCTATAATAATAATCGCTTCAATAATATCGGAATCAACTTCAATTCTGATTTTCTCACTATTTCTGAGGTGAACGACACTTTCAATAGCCAGAAGTCATTTTTAAACCGCTACCCAAATCGAAAAATCCACTTATTCTCACAGATTTACTTCCAATAAGTATCTTATACCAGCCGTTTATAAAATTCTTGAAAGCGCTTTTCACACTTCTTCCAGGCTATCAGGTATAGGGTTTCGAATGGGGTACAGTACTATCACGGCTCCACTTAATGTTAGTGATAGCATTGTAGCCAATATTGATAAAAGAAACGTCACCTCTCTAGTGTTATTAGATTTTTTCAAGGCGTTCGATACCATCAGCCACAAACTCCTTCTTTCCAAGCTCAAATATTACGGATGTTCGACCAATGTCATACATCTTTTGAATTACTATTTGAACAACCGATATCAAGAGGTACATGTAGATGAAAAAATTTCATCTCTCAAAAGTGTTATATCAGGAGTACCTCAAGGCTCAATTCTTGGTCCTCTCCTATTTTTGTTATTCACTGCAGATATTTTTTCTCAAATTAAGTTATATCATAGTATCGCATCTTATAATATTTTAGTATCCCAAAATCAACTAAATGATGACATTGAACTTATAAATACTCTGTCGAACATAAAAGTTTGAAGTTGAATCCTGGCGAATGCCATATATACCAAGACAATACGTTGAAGATCATATGAAACTAAAGATAGGTGACGAAATACTCAAATCGGTTGAGTCTTTAGAAAACCTAGACATCACTTTCGATGAAGATTTAAAATTTGATGTACATGTAAAACAACTTGATTAACTCGTATGCCACTCTCAAAGTTCTTTATCCACATAGACAAAGCTTGTCGCCTACTACAAAAAAGCTTCATTCCGTATCGCTCTTGATTATATACACTAGCACAGTTGAGAGAATATAGAAAATCATTTTCCTACTTGGCTGTATTTTTTCACAACACGATTATTAAAGATCTTCTGCAATTCTCGAAATCCACATTCAAAAGGCAATATTCAATATGTGATAAGAAGAATTACATTTTTATTTCAAACTATGCAGCTTGTTGACTGTTGTATACTACTAGTAATTTGTCCCATCACACAATCTTTATTTTTTAGTCCAGTTACTCTCATTCTAATAATATATATTAGGTTAAGTGTATAAGAGTAGCTGTAGCTAAACTTCGCCTATTATGTAATATTGAAATACTAAATAAACTCGATTATTATTATGTTCTTCGACCATTATAGGAATTTCCTTCCGGGGTCTCCAAGAGATATATCTATACAAAAAAAAACCAACTGCGTTGACAAAAGACGATTTCGGGCATTCGACTTTCAACGGGAAGATTATCTGACTGCCTCCTTCCTTGGGAATCTAAGGTGGAGTTTGATTTGAAAGGACAGTATCAATGATGAGGAAAATATAAAGAGCGTTCTCCTTGAATTTAATTATTTTCTCAGGAAGAAAAATATCCCTTGTAAGGCTGCATAATAGGTAACAACACCATTATAATGACTACATAAAAACCGTATGCAATTGGCAACACCGGATTAGCAACAGACGTCGATGTGAAACGGTTTATTAAAAAGACATAAAACTACCCAAGTTCATCAGAGGAAACAGTTACCATCATGACTGCATCAATAATTACTTCTTCACAGTCTCCATTAATGTCTTCTGAATCTGAAACCGGAAGTAGAGCGACAAAGCGTGATGTATACTAAAAAGCACTCGTCTGTGGAATCACTTGTCCCACACCTTGTACTCCAATTATACTGATATCTACAGGGTGTGATCTGTATTCAGCTGTGCACTTCTAGTTTGACGAGAAGCTTCAATCAATGCGAGTATTGCCGTGTAGTCACTACATACACGGAAAAAAGGATTTGTTGCATCAACAAATTGATTTATTTTTGTTGGACTGAGCAATTTTTTGTTGAATCCAAGAGTTACATGATTATTTCATAGGAGCAAGTTGTTCAAATCAACAATGTAGTTTAAATGAATCAACAGTATATTATGAAATAATGATCATTTTGATAAGAATATATCTTTTAAACAACATACAAGTTCTCTTATTCCGATGTACAATGAACTCGTTTCGAACGGATCATTTGCTTGAATAGAGCAACGAAATATATAATATCCATGAAATATGTCGTTCATTCAACATCAAGTTACATTTTCGCCACTAGATGGCGATCTGTTCGCCTCGTCTATGCCTGCATTTTTTTTTTTTTTTTTTTTTTTTTTTTTTTTTTATCGAATTGAAATACAGTTCCGCTTTAATCAACGAAATATTGCGTTGAATCAACAATATTTCATTGAATCAAGAGTTTCCTAGTTTAGATTTTCACTCTTTTGATTTGAATTTTCTGAAAATTCCAGAATCAATACTTTGTTGGGTTCAACAAAACAGTTTGTCGAATTGAAATACAGTTCCGCTTTGATCAACGAAATATTTCAATGAATCAACAAAATATTTCATTGTATCATCCAAATATTTCATTGAATCAACCAAATATTGCATTGAATCAACCAAATATTTGAATGAATCAACGAAATATATCATTGAATCCACTAAATATTTGATTGAATCAATAGCTTGTCATTTTGAATCAAACGAAATAATTGTTTGAGCCAATTCATCGAAGTGATCGATTGAAGTTGAGTTCATGCAAGACATATTTATTCGATTGAAACTTCAAATTCGCTCTGAAACGAGATATAGATTTACTAATTTCAAGATTATATTTTGCCATGGATATATGACGCTGATAGTTGCTTCATTCAATTCAATTTTGCTTGATTCAACGATTCCTTATTTTTCCGTGTAAGTATTGTTTACCTGTCACTTATAAATATAGTTGGAATATAGATTCAAGCAATGGCTTATTTGATAAGATCTTTTCAATGTTCATTGTTCATCTTGAACGGATATTTAGCTCGAGACGCTCGATATTTCATCATTTTACGGGTACGTGTTTGTCTGATGATGGCCGTTGCGCCGAAACCGGTTACATATAGTATTTGATTGTTTTATATATAAAGTGTAATCGACCGAATTTGAGCTACTTGTTATTTCTTTTGATATATTCTTTGTTTTTAACCATCAGTGTGTGCCAGAAATATCTGATCATTATTATCTCAATTAGGCATAATTTTCTGTACAGAAGTATCAGTTTACCAACTTACCGCTTCAATAGGCCACGGAGTAAAAGAGTAAAAAAAGTAAAAATGAGAAATAACTATCAAGATGCTGGGTTCTATGGAGGCAATTTAGCAGGCAGTGCGAAACAAGAATGAATATTCTTTCATTACAACGGCGATTAATTTGTCAGAATGCATTGATAACTCACTCCCTTTAAATTACGATGTCACTTACATATCTCTAATTAATATCTCAAGAGAAATATGATGGCATTAAAATGCTCGAAATGAAGATGGCATTTTTACCGCACCACATACAATGCACTATGCAATATACCACTGAGACACACTTGATTTCACAGCTAAATAAATTCTGAGATTGATATGATAAGTCATGATCCAGAATATGGACTCGGTGAAGCAAGACCGAATGCAACTGCAACTAAATCGTGATAGATTGAAGAACATTGAATTGTGGTTTAAAAGGGTTTTCTTGCAGTTGTGCCTTGAAGATGGGACGTTTTCAGTATAGGTATATAGGTATGTAGGAACCTATAATCATTAATTTATTGAATATACAGGCTGTTCCATCACTCACAGTAAAATAACGTTTCGAGTTAAATTCGTGTTTCATTTTATGTGATATTCAATTGCAACGCTACTACTAAATATGTCATTAAAGATGAAAATATCATGAATACAAATTTTCTATTCAATTCGTAGAAACCAGCTGCTGAAAAAGATGGTTTCCAGTTTTCAGCATAAGCTGCCAAAACCATTATTCTCTTTTTCATATGGTGATGCTTGAATTTGTGGCAAATAAGATAGCATGTCTCTATCAGTTTCTCATTGCCTCTCTCAACTGCGTCTCCATAAAATACCAGAATAATCAAGAAGACCTGGAAAAATGAAAAAAATCACTTCTCTCACTAATGATTATAGGTATTTTGGATTTATGGGCAGATTCGTGATTAGGATTTTCTCAATTCAGAATTTCTTTCCACGTCCTGTATGATGAATGTCAATTTATCATTCATCCAAAAAAAATAAAGATATGAGGATTATTCTGGAAAACATTTAATAGATCTGATGATTAAATTGATTTTCACTGAGAAAATGTACCTACTGCGAATTTTAGCCTGTTGGAAATTGAATAGTGTCAAGAAATCAATTTATTTATTTTGATTATACCTTATATATAGTTTTTGGATGTATGACAAATGGATATTTATCATTCAGGACGTGGAAAGAAATTCTGAATTGAGAAAACCTAATCACGAATCTGCAATTAAAGGTCTATATAAAAATAACAAGTTTCCATCGTTCCAGTTTGAACCCCTTGATTGGGTGGAAGTATTGAAAAGGAATATACTCAGATGAAATTATGAACAAAAAAAATGGATATTTTTATAAAGAAATACATTGAGAATTCGCATTCTCTTTGTGATGAAAATATCAATTCTTTCTTGATTTATTCCACAGAAAACAACTTCTTTCCTGGCTATATGCCACGGCGAGCATTGATTTTATCTTTTGAACACACGCGATAAGAATTTGAAAACAAAATCTTCTGAAGTTGAGAATTTTCTTCTCCTCCAGATAAAAATATATGTAAATGCACATAATATTATTCTGAATATTCAACAGAAAACAACTACTTTCCTGGCTATTTTGCCACGTCGAACATTGAATTATATCTGTTGAATATCCAAAAGGAGAGCATTAAAAATGAAAATCCTCTGAAATTCAGAATTCTCTCTCAAATAGGTTGAAATAATATGGTGTTCAATAGATATAATTCAATGTTCGTCGTGGCACATCCAGGAAAGTAGTTGTTTCTTGTTGAATAAACTGAGAAAGAATTGAAATTTTTATCACAAAGTTATCAAAAGAATGTGGACGTTTTTTTAAAGAAATCTCTTGTCAAAATTATAATATTGACCATTTGTTCTTCTATTGAAATGTTCATGCACTTACATACTCACAAGCAAAATTATTGATAACATTGAATGTACGAATATAGCAGCAGGGCCGTAATAAGGATATCCATAATTTCGCTGTTCTTGAAATATGCTCAGAATACGTATAAGTGCGTTTAAAATATCCACAATTGCCATTTCCACGCAGAAAAAAATATGCCAACCTAAATTATCATTCGCCAGTTGCATCATTTTCCTCAAATCGTCGTAAGCTCCATCTATGTTATCCATTTTTTTGGCCAAGTCTTCAATCACTTGGGCTTCATTCTCACTCAAATGAAAAACTGAGGTTTTCAAATGAATATATCTGTTGCTGAGAACATCAAAAATATGACGAAGGAAAGTCATAAGGAAGATTGAGTAGAAATATGATATCCTGTAAGAAAAATAAATGTAGCAATCCTTCCACTCTTCTTCTTCGAGATAAATCAGAGTGTTGTGAAAAATATGGAGGAGGAAATTGACGCAAAATATGAGTACTGCTTCCATACGATACGTAAAATATTGTTGAGTTCGTCGGTTGCCTAAGACTTTGATTGTTTTAAGATGGCTTGTGAAGTTTTCCCATTGCTGCCAATTGAAATATGGGGGGAAAATACAAATCGACATCATTGCAAATTCTGATAAGATCCTTAGACAAATCGTTATTTTTAGTACCATGGGGTGATTTTCTTGGTTTGTCTTCTTTATACTGAAATTCATGGTGGAATATACAAAATTGGCAAACAATATTGAAACTATGATGAACAAAACTTTGACCCGAAGTCCTGTTTTTCTCGTCTTGATGATGCCAATCCATTGTCCTAGATTAAGGAGCCAATTCGCAAATTTTATGTCATCGGAATGCATAAATGCGACCCTGTATAGTTCAAAGTTCTTCCTACCTCTAGATTTTCCATCTTTGAAATTGTATTTGTATTGTTTCACTAACATGTTAGGTTTGGAAACTATTCCATTCAATGAATCTATTGTGACTAAATGCTCATACTTTCTGCATTATGCTTCGTGTTGATTTCAATCACAGATAAAATTATATAACTGGATAATTATAATAAAAAATTATTATAATTTACAAAAAAACACGATAATACATACCATCAGGGTACCTATTAATTGAATACAATGAATTATATTGACGTAGGTAACTTACGTTTTGGTTTTTATGAAATCAAGTTTAGGAGTCATTTCGAAGGAATTATTTACAGACTGTTATTATCTATATATTTTTACCATCTAAATATTCTTATGCGACATTTTCCGAGTTGGTCACACTTCTTTGAATCTTTGTGGACACAAGGCATTATTTACTTTGTGTTCATGGATCTGTAATAACTTTTGCCAGACCTGATTCTAGATGGTTCAATAACTCTAGAAAATCACTAATCGAAGGCTAAACGCAACATTGAAGGTCAATGAAGAGTGACCATAATGTGAGTTTCGTCATGATTCTTATAAAGTCAGACTTTTTCATATACAGAGAAGTGCACAAAAAACGGCCAGGACTGTATCTTTTGAATTATTCGAGATAGGGTTTTGAAAATTGGTGGGAAGCAAGTATACCAAATTGCTCATTAATTGACGAAACTATTTTTCTTCTATTACTTCCAGTTTCACCGACAACGACCATAACTTTTGATTTTTAAATAGGACACCCTGTAATGTATTCCAGAATCGGTTAGGGATTATCATGACGAAGTCAACGATACCGGGTTTGATAGGGTTATTTCAAACCATCAAAAAGATATTTGCGTTCGAAGTTTCCATATGCTCAATGGGTGCGACTTCGCAATATCAAAACTTCTTTCTCTGTCACACTCATTGAGCATATGGAAACCTAGAACGCGAATTTCTGCGTAATCGTTTGAAATAACCCTATCAAACCCGGTATCGATGAATTCGTTATGACAATCCCTAACCGATTATGGAATGCAATACAGGGTGTCCCATTCAATAATCAAAAGTTGGGGTCACTTCCAGTGAAACCGGAAGTGATAGAACAAAAATTGTTTCGTCAATCAATGAGCAATTTGGTATGCTAGCTGCCCACCAATTTTCGAAACCCTATCTCGAATAATTCAAAAGTTATAGTCCTGGCTGTTTTTTGTGCACTTCTCTGTATATACTTGAAATTCTATCGAAAATATTGCTTAGCAGTTATTATTTTGATTGTGGAAATACTGTAACAATGGTCAATTCAAAACACTCAGAACGTGAAGAAAAATAAAAAAAGATAAGTACCCCTGGTGGGACTCGAACCCACAGTCCCCGGCTTAGGAGGCCGATGCCTTATCCATTAGGCCACAGGGGCTTGTTATTAGTGTAATTTCTCCTGTATTACGGGTTGCATTTTCTAAATCTCCGTAGATTTATCAAAATCAATACCTACCTACCATATCAATTAAATAATTACTTATTGAAATGAAAAAATGAACAAAATGATGACCATGAAAAAATATACGAAGCAAATAATCAATTAAACTCTATGTAATATTTTTATAGTTTTATTTATAGATGTGATACAGTAATAACTATAGGTATCATAATATTACACCTATATATGTATAGGTATAAGTATTCTAGGTTCTTCCATAGGCGCCGCCATTTGAGGGCAAGGGTAGGCGGCCGCCCTCCTTGGACTTTAGCCTTTTCAGTCTGAACTAAAATTGCAGAAATACTATAAATACCAACGAAGAAGTCCAAGGCCAGACTTAGGTCTTTCAGCCATGTTCTTTTTATTTTCGTGATAATTTTGTTTTTTTATATACCACTATATAGGTAGCAAGGTAGCTGAGTAATATAGAAACTACCATTTTCAAGGCGTAAAGTATATTTTTTTTACCAAGGTAGTTTTCGTCATTATTATTATTGACAAAATTATGATTAAATTATATCGCTAGTGGTGAAAACAATTTAATATACACCTTCGGCTGCAGTCTCTGAATATATAATCTTGGTCCCTGGGTAATAATGATATTATTTACTACTATGGTACCATAGTATATTTATGTACTATTTCATGTAGATAGGATGTAGGTGTTTTCTTATTGAATAAAATGATCATATTTTTGAAAATTTTTTGTTATACTATTACCAACTGACCTACTTAGCCTACTTTACTTTATGTATCCTTCTCGTAATATTCTTAAAGTAAGTACACTTTGTAGTGAAAATTGATAATCAAAAGAATTTTAATTTCAATTTAATCCATAATTCTTTCGATAAACCCTCCCCTGAAGGTTTTAGTGGCGGCGCCCATTTTGATACGTCTCGTATGCCAATATATATATAAATAAACACTATAGGTAGATACCAACCTAATGACTATTATAATCAGTTTGTCTTATATTTTTGCTTATCAATCATATACCTAGGCATAGAAAAATGGCGACAAAATTATTAGACAAAAACCCAAAACCATTTTCCCAAATTCAGGTGATTAAAAAATACGGATGATGCCTAGATAGAGCGAATTTTACGCACAGTGAAGAAAGTTACACGCACGAAGCCTTAGCGTTTGATTGTGCGTTATGGCCTTATAACTTGAATTGTGTACAATACTTTTTACCAAAGGCACAATACAATTTTGAGGCATTTCAATGATAATTATTATCAATGAAGTTTCGTAAACAAAAAATTTCGTCACTGCGAATAAATGAACAAAGATTGATATAGGTGACATGAACCTCCAACCTCACTAGTACCTACCATCTGCTTCAAGCTTACCAGATAACCTGTCATTGGGTAAAACGATTTCTCAGATCAAAAGATAATACACATAATGGTGTGTTCTAGTGACAGTAGGTATGGATAGTCAACAAAGTGTAGGTATACAAAAAATACCTACCCTTAGTATAATATCACAGGTGACTACACCGAATTTTTAACCACCCAAATACTTATACTTATTTTGATAATATAAAAAATATCATCTACATAGATCCTAAAATTCTAAAAATTTTATGTATACAGGGTTTTATTCAAGTAAGTGGCTAAACTTCAAGGCTAAATTACTCTTTTACTACTACAAATAAAACTGTTCGAAACAAAATTGAAAAGAGGATTTCTACAACCACAACCCCATTCTTTGAAAAAAGTTTGAAACCTACTTTGTATCTTGTCAAAAATGCATTTCCAGATTCATGTTTTCAGAAAGTTTACATCATAGAATCATTCAAAGAAGCAATTCTTCAAGTTTGGCCACGAACTTAAATAACCCCCTATACAGGGTGAGTTATTGAAATGGGAACGTGGGATAACGGCTTCGCTGTTTGAGATAAATGAAGACAATTTTTTGTAATGGTCTAGGCTCATGAGCAGTACATTTCCAGAATATTTTGCGTTATACAGGGTGACTCAAAAATGCATGGCGGATCAATGATATCCTTTTTCTTATGGGATATCTTGTATCTCATTGCATTTTCGGATTCTTCTTTGTAAGCATTTCATCAATGAATCACACTTGAGGTCTAGCGAAAATGATAACAGGATTTTTTATCTTAACTTTTGATTTACTATCTATACACACTATACAGATATTCAATTTGAACGAATAGAGGGTGGTTCATGAATTCTGAATTTAGAAATCTCAGAAATTTTTGGTTATCTATCTCAAACAGCAAAGCTGTTACCTCACTTCCTGAATGCAAAGCCTAGAAGCTATTTTTTTGAGATCACTCTGAAAATAAAAGAAATAAGAAGACAATTCCAAAATTGTCCCAAGATAATGAGGTCATCTTTATGCCTCTGCTGTCAGAGCTGAGAAAAAAATGTTTTCTCCATCTGGGACTCTTTTGAAAATTCCGTAATTTTGCACAGTTTCAGGTAACACCCTGTAGCGATTTTATGTGACGAACCTCATGTTTTGAAGAAGTACGAAATTATAGTGGAAGGACTGGGCTAACGAACAGTGTAATCCGAATTGTTCAAAGCAGAAAAAAGTTATTCATATTAAGCTAAGCATATTACTACTTTTTTCGCCTACCATAATATACATGATAATGATTCATATCAACCCTAAAAATATGACCGAAAGTAATGTATATCGTCCCTTGGGCTGCTAAAACAAAACGATTTTTTAGTTTTTCACTATGTAGACCTTTGACTGTCACTTGCGTGATGCGTATTTTCACGTTTCACATACATTTTCAATCAAGGGACCAATTATGTTGCTGGTAGACGAAAAACAGTTGTGTGTCACACATGCAGAAAACGCTTTAGAAGCCCTTAGCTACCAGCTGAAGCGGGCTGCTAAAGCTCATTTACTGCCCTTGTGACACAATATACTATAGACTTATATTTTTTGACGTTTGTAGAAAAAATGTTGTTTGCTGCGCCTCGTTAAAAAAATCAGTTCTTGATCACCAAAGTAGCATTTCACGCAAAACATTAGTGTGAAGATCAAGAATAAAAATGGAAAAACAGTCCCTTAGCCCATTTGGTACAACCATTGATTGATATAGCGTAATTTATCAATCAACGGTACAACTAAGCTATAATGTTCAGCTCATCCCTGTCATGAAATTTTCAATTATTGTTGAACAATGTTTGAATATATTCACTGCTTATATAAATGAATCAAGACGGCAACGCTGATTTTCATCTCACTTGACGACCGCTCCAAGTTCGAGATGAGAGTTGTTTTCATCGTAACTAAGATATCGTAACTATACCATTTTCTAAAATTCTTGTGCTATATTGTTTATGATCTTAGATAGTAACTTTGTTCGAGACACACGACGATTAAAAAAGTTCTGTGGTTATAAAATAACTTATGACGTCAAAATCGCGGGTGGTTTCTCGCCGTGTTCAAACAGGAACATTCTCTTAGGAATGAAAAATTGAAACATAATAATATGTGCCTTTCATTTTCTCATCCTGATGAAAAGGTAAGTGAACTTCTCACAATGAATAAGTGTTCTAGCTTTCTATCACCCAATTCTCCTCACAAAATCCTTCCATAGTGCATAGCCCTTCCGTTTCCCGGGCTGGGGCTATCATGCAGCAACAGTTTGCTGCCGATCATGGAGCCGCTAGAACTACTGCTGGAGAAGAGGCTCCTCGTGTAGTAGGGGGCGGTGTTGCCGTCTCTGCGGGACCTCAGGAGGGTGCACACCGCTATGATGATGGCTGTCAGGAAGATGAGGCCCAGCACACAGAAAGAGATGGCCATCTTGTCGGGGGACACGCAGAATGTCCTGTCTCCTGGGATGTTCGTGAAACGGAAGGTTTCTGGATCTGAGAGAAATAGCTTGTGATTTTATATATCCTCACAAATAAATATTATTGCATGGAAAAGTCTATAATAACTTGTTTGATATTATCAAGGGCGGAGTCGGGGGGGGGGGGGGGTTACGGGCTTCAGAATCCCAAATATTTATATAAATATATAGTGGGTGTTTCCCAAACATTGGTAGAATTTCGGAAAGTGTTCCTTGAGGTATTTTAACAGAAGAAGTTCCTATATTCAGAATATTTGCAGAAAAATGCTTGCTATATCAGGGTGCTCCGCCCCTGAAAATAGGGCTGAAACGATTTTTCCTCACAATTTTCGAAACACTTTATCAAAAAAATCATGAAATTTGGGACATCTGATGTTGAATCAAAATTTGAACTATAAGAACATAAACATTTCGATGGCATCATTTTGGAGTTGCTAACAATCTCATTTTTATGTTTTTTTTTTTTAATGTACACGAAATTGAACAACATGAAATTTACTACAATAAAGACTATTATTGAGTTCCGACAAATTAATGAGAAGGTTGATTGAGGTAGCATAAAAAATATACAAAAAAATCTCCACGGCGGGGAATCGAACCCCGGTCTCCCGCGTGACAGGCGGGGATACTGACCACTATACTACCGAGGACTTGAATCCAAAAATTTGCAAAATTCTTGAAAAATTGAAATATTTTTGAGAAGTAGGAAAATCATTGTTGAAATATCTAACAAGACGAGATCTACTTTCCTGGATAATATAAAAGAATATTGAATTCTATCTGCATTATCAAATATCTAATTCTATGAGAATATATTAATTCCCCATTATATTTCTATTTTATAGAAACGAGGAGAGAAAATCCCAAATATTCAAGTGAAATCAATCATATATATTTATAATTATTTTTATAGTATGTTGAAAATATGTTTCATGAATGAATTTAAAAAATATCACAACAATCACCAATAAATAATAAACAAAATACTAAAAATATTAATCAAAGATCGTATTATTCTCGTAACTTCTTTGATAATTGACCAAAAAATCACTGTTTCCGCCCGGGATCGAACCGGGGACCTTCCGCGTGTTAGGCGGATGTGATAACCACTACACCACGGAAACGTACTATTTTAATCAGAGGATACCCAACTCACGGCACAATCTAAAACATTTTTAAAAATCTTGAATAATATTACTATCAACTATCAAGGGGGTAGCAAAGGGGGGAAGTGGGGTCTGGCAAATGAAAACTTGTGGAATCCATCGTCTTTGTACCAAAGGGGATCGAAATACTTGTCGAAAACCCTATAAGTTTCAATTTGAAAAAGTACGACCTCGATCAGGCAAGAAAATGGACGACACATTCTACTTATTACTGATGATTTTTTATCACACTTCTTTGAAATTTGAAAACAACTTGTTTTCATCTGTATTAGTAATATTGTAAGATAGGCTTTTTCGGGCTATCGCACGGAAAAACTTTGAGAATAACAATGGAAACGATCGAATCATACAAGTCAAAATGCCTACAAAATGAACTCAGAGGAAAATCCCGAAATTTCCGATAATATCCTACTTCCAATGTTTGCAAAAGTAATAATGCATTCGAAATATTTATATTTTCACTTTTACAATCAAGTAGTTTAATTTAATCTCATCTGAAGAATTTGAGGTTATATGTGAAGGAAATATATTTTTTGTATTCCATAGTAAATGGTAACTTCACAAACGACAAGATTTACTTAAGATTCTAATAACAACGACACGTTTCATCGAAGAGATTTGTATTTCGATAATCATCAATCCACTTGTGGGATTTACGATTATACAAGTTGTCTTTGGTTTGTGACTGGTTAGATTATGTGAGAATCTCAATAAGATGAGTTAAATAGTCAATGAAAGTGAAGACCATAATAATTGTTATTGTAACAAATTCTTCTGTCTGGAACTCGCTTTTTCAGTTTGCAGATTGCGATTAAATCTAACGCGGAGTTAAGTGCCTACTTTCGTGTCTAATTATTATGGATTATATCAAAACACATATTACGGGTTATCATGCAACACCAAACCATGAACTCCGAAAGTTTTTCCAGACAGGTATGAATTAATATAATTTATAACGTGGAGCATGGCATTTGCTGTATTTTTTTCGTCTGCATCAGAATGAACATGTCTGTGTTTCAGTGCGTTATCAAATATGGATATTATTGCAATATTTTTAAACGCAGACAGATCAAGATTCGAAATGTAGAAATGCTGTATAATTATGAAAGCGATTTCGTTATAATGATTAAAATTATTATAGAAGCCGGATTCACTGAATAAATCGAACAAAAAAGAGACATGCTTGTAATGAGATGAATGTTGAAAGCGAATATTTGAACAAAGACATATAGGTCACATAGGTAGGTGTAGGTAGTTGATTTTCACCTCTTTTTTGCACTTGCGAGGTTTCATAACTCGACTACGACTACGTTCAGAAAACTCCTTGTGTAAAAAAATTCGTTCCATATTCTCTTTGAATAAATAACTATTTTCAAATTTATGTCATGTAATTTTATGTTCAAATCGACTTCACTCCGCAACTGTGCATGTTATCATCGTCAATCAAGAGTATTTCAATTTCCTTGGTGTTGGAGTTCCAAACATAATAGCTGACAAAAGAATGCGGGCTAAAAAAGAGTACTCTGAGCCGACCCTGTTCAAAACACTCCTGAAAAAAATAGAATTTCGTATTTTATTCATGCTCAAGCATGAAATGTATTGAAAAGTGCAGTGAGCATACGATTTTATTATGTTATCTAGAATAGTTTCGGAAATAATAAAAACCGTCCTCACGGCAGAGGTGTCATCCCGACCGATTGAAAGTTTCGATTGTTTGTTTGATTGTTTGTTTAGACGGATTCGAAAAATTCTTTCACCATTAGAAGCCAACATTATCCCTGATGAACATAAGCTACTTTTTTCCACGGGAAAATGCTTCATTTGTACGGGAAAACGGTATAATAGGACAACTTCTAAACAACTGAACCGATGGGGTTGAAATTTTATATGGGTATTTCGATGGTTTCCTGGATTTAAGGCATAATTGGTTGCGGTAGGTGGCGCTGATGTCGGTACGTCAACTATACTAAACGGCATGACCGATTGGGTTGAAATTTATAATATGTAAAACAAAAAAAATGAAAGATACTGAGAGAATGACTATAGGTGTGAGTATATAACATAATGGTAGCTATAAGTAAGCACAAAAATTTTGCAATGGTTTTCCCTTTAAACTCTTGCCTTATCAATTTTTTTACCCAATGATGTATTGCAATAATTTCTGCCTGAAACACCGTCGCGTATTTGCCTACGCGCAGTGAGATTCTTGTCTTCGGCTTTTGGCTCCATACATACCAGCTCTTGACCCTTTTGGAGCCGTCCGTATAGACAGCAAGCCCTCTGTACTTATTTTAAAAGTTTTTTCAAAGCTATATTTTGGAATTATTCCATCTGTTGGCATTCCCATGATGGCGTCGCTTTCCAACTCTTCATATAGCCTTTCCTGTAGCCTTTGCCGTGCGTGTTGCTTGTAGGTGCTTGACCGTTACCATCGAGACATATATCGATGGTAACGACTTGACCCCTGAACAATCTACTCACGACTGCTCTGGCTTCGCCTTGAATGTATGTGGCCAAACTTCAAGGGTTGACTTTTCATATGATTCCAAATCGAAAAGTTTTTATGAATATAAATAGGTCCGAAAATACACCACTTTCGAGATACAGGGTGTCAATGATGAAAAAAAACGGTTTTTCGTAAATATTGCAAAAATCTTTGATCCAACTTTGTTGAAATATCGCAATGTTATTTTGTTGTAGTCGTATGGGACTAATAAAGCCATGAGTAGATTCATAGAGAACCTATTTTTCAAAAAAAGATCAACATTCTGTATCTTGAAATGTATGCATTCCCGGAGCTATTTATATATGTTCATTTGAACTTTTCGTCTTGGAATCACCAACATAACATAATCGCATCCATTCAAGTTTGACCACATATTCGAATAACACCCTGTATATAAAACCAGGCAATTCCTTAATTAATAGGTACAATGAAATAGCGTATTCACGACTATCACATTTTCAAATCACCATCAATCAAAATGCCACCGTAGACGCCTGCACAAGCAGCAAATTTTTCGCTCCGCTGATTTCTGTAGAGAAAAAAAAATCGAACGAATGGCCCAGCGCCCTGGAAAAATGCTCGCTCGGTATTTAATGAGGGGATATTAGATGTTTATGGGGTGCCGACTGGGAAGTATGGGACACAATGACGGATGGGCCGATTACTGAATGCTCTCTCAAGAATAATACATTTCATGTGGGAGTGTCTCAAATATATACGTGTCATTTTTTCAGTAGCTGATGTACTTCTTGGAAATAAATGAAAACATCTTCTATATTTTTTACTTTGATTCAACAATCTCAATTTACATGGTGGCTGGAATTCGAGCCTCATCATTGGGATCTCGTAAAGTAGATCTCATTTTTCACATCATTTAGTATACCAGATGTTGAGCAAAATCAATTTTTTCTACGTCAAAAAATGACAAGGTTCGCGAATTGATAACAAATTGCGAAGTGACACTTTTTTTCAATTTCCTACGTTACCATGATACCTTGCAGTCCTTGCACAAAACAATGCGCGAAGTAAAACTGCTCGCGAAGTTACTACTTCGCGTAATTTGTTATGTAAAATATATGAGATATTTATGTCTCAACTTTATGGTCCTCAATCGAGCAAATATCCACGCAATCATTTATTTATGAATGTTCAACAATAACTTTGTTTTATCTCTTAGAGCGCACGAAAGGAAATTCCTATTATTATAAGAAAGAACAATTGAAGTCCCAAAGTCTGTCGACCACGAAAAATGATTTAATAACAGTAGTGTAACTAGTTTCGGCCACAGTCCATCATCAGACACAAAATTGATGTATTCAAAGTAAAGAGTCAAAAAGAGAGTCAAGGAGTTGGTATACGAACCTCAGTAATACATATCAATTTTCGAACTTGGCTGTAATAATAAAAAAGTTTCCCATAATTATGTTGCCACCGAGGTTGCCAACTTGTCTCTCACTCTTTCACAAATCAAAATATGAGTATTGGATCACCATATCTTTAGGTTCGAAATTCTCAAGGAAATACTTATCAATCCAGGTAGGTAAATTCCTGTTGGGTCGGTTTTGGAATCCCAGTTTCCCCTTAGCCGTAGGAAGATTCATTGATAAAATTGTTACAAAATGTTCCTTCTCGTGTTCCTTTCATTCATCTATTTCAAATTTCTCAACGACTTTTATAATTGACTACCTAATATTACAAAAATTGTCGCCCCTGAAAATATGCCACCCAGCTTGCACCTTTTCCCCGCTAAATTTTCATTTGTTGGCGTGAACTATTTTTTCATTCAAACTTGAAGAATATCCAATCACAAACATGAATAAAGGGCATAAGGGGCACTCACCTATCCTGGTGTCAACTCCATTGGCACTTGGGAACTGGTTTGTATGTAGAATGTAGATTACGACATATAACATGTCTATTTTTAAGACACAATGAGATTAACAAAAACAGTCAATTTCGGCATGAAGAAAACAGAAAGTTTAAGTATTCGTTATAACTGTTCATGTACAGAATAGTTTATTTTGCTCAAAAGTCACGAACGACAAACAATATACAAAAAACTTATTTTTCATTCAGTACTCTAACAATCTCTAGCTAGAGAATCACTAAACTTCTGAACTAGATATAACTATGTATGTATGTCCATAAACTAAAATTACCTGCTACAAGATACATAGACCTTTTATCCTTCTCTGAAACAAAGGTCCGAATATCTAATTAGCATAAATGATTGGGTCAACCCTTTTGAGGTATAGGTAGGTAGGTAAGTTCCATATGTAAGTGGGGCGAATACGGCCCCTCTACTCCCAGATAGCACAATGTCATTCATAGAACGTCCATAGGAAATTCTTAGAGAATATTTGAATAATCCCAGAATATTCTCACATAATGTGATACAAATTTTCTAGGGACGTTCTTTGAACATTCGGAATCGACTGTTTTGAATATTCTGAGAATAGCCCTAGTATATTGAACAAGTAGGAAGAATATTAACGTAGAATCTTGTGATTGAATTTTTTAAAACCTGCAACCTTACCACTTCTCCACGAACCTTATTGTTAAATAACATGAATAGCAAGTTGACAACAATGTATTAATGAAATAATCAGCATTGAGGCTAGATAATAACCCTAATAACATGCACACGTTAAACAGAGGACATCCATTAATTTTATATCCATTTGAAGTCCAAGACAACCATGGACGCCAAATGGAAGTATATCTTGATGTACATGTATCTAGCTGACAATTTCAACCGTTTCAAAGGTACCCAGCAAACTGAACTACCGGCAGAAGTCCGGCCTAGTGCAGGCATGTCTGGGAATATGACGATGCTGGGATATTGGTAATGGGCCGATGATTTCCCTATGCTAAGTGACCATCAGTTGAAAATACGATGATGGCCTTGTGAAGGTAAAGATGGCTGGAACTAACTGAACTCTAACGAGCTGTGGCCCTTTGCTGGCCAATATCCTGTTCACTACTCGTGTTGATCATTTGGATCATTATTATATGTGACTCTCCTGATCGCATATGTATCGTTTTTCTCTGGTTTGTTCGAATTCTTGTGCTCCTCACTTTCCCTGGTGGTTATTTATGATGGCAGTCGCTATGAGAAGTTTCATCATGGAAGAAGAGCTAGGTTGTGGAGATATATCATCGTGTCATTCATAAAATTGTTTCCTTGAAATCTGGTATGTGTATGTTTGATATAATATGATGAGAGGGTTATTGAAAAATATAGACTTACTATAAATTCCAGATTCATTGGACCCCTAAAACCCCTACTTCGATATAGTATGTAGCCAATGTCGGTAATTGGCCATTACAGTCCCATCATTGTTGTATATGCTGGGAAATTCAATGTGTCGAGCATGTTTGTACTGGCCTTTTGCCGGGGAACTGAATATGATTGCTGGGCACCCAGCACTGGGACCAGCTGCCAGTCACAGTGTACTTTTATGCAGAGTCCCCCATATATGGGAACATTTACTGGGCCGTTGATGTCAGGTATGGGAAAAATATAGTAGGCCATTAATGCCTCTTATCAAAATGTTTGCTTGGTAATAAGAACTCTATTCATTCGATAACATCATGGTAGTTGCAGTCATTGTCATAATTGACATCAAAGTATTTTAGTAATGATGAGTATGCATATGTATGGACTTGCAGAAACTTTCAAGGTCAATAAGTCAGTAACGAATTGCGATAAACATTTTTTTATATGAAGTACTAACATTATTTTGTTTCACTCTATAGCCACTTATAGCCCTATCATTACCGACATGACCTTTCCGGACACTCTGTATACTATAAGTCCTTCTTATACAGGGTGTACCTAAAGAACATCGAAAACTTCGAGGGGTGATTCCTTGTGATATTTGAGGAAATGAACATGTGTCCTAACTTGCTTCGTTTTCGAGATACAGGGTATTGATATAGTTCAATGAAAAATTGTTTTTTTGTTCATTACTTAGTTGTCATTTCATCAATTTCTATAAAACGTTGTGGTTTTGTTAATAGTAATATGGGGCTTCTTCTCGTGCAATTAGATTCGAAATAATATTTCCAGTGGCGGTACAATGGGTAAATTTATCGATATTTATGGAGAATGTCATTGTACGCCACCGGTTTTTCTGAGTTTCATATTTTTATTAGATTGAACTATTGAAATAACAATGTTTTTATCCTTTGTGTTATCTTCGTATGTAGCCAAATTTTAATGCAGGCGTATTTTCAAGACTTCCATTGAGATTACTAAATAACCCTAATTAAAATCATTTTGAAATTTTGGTAATTTCTCAGTCTTCAACCATACTGAATTTTGGCACCATGAAGGCTTATACAGGGGGGCTATAAATGAAAACAATGAATACCTCCAACTTCAACATCCTGTATCGCAAAAACGGAGTAAGTTAGAGCACATGTTTATATGAACTCAATTTGCTAGAATATCACAAGGAATCACATCTTGAATTTTTTCGGTGTTATTTAGATACACCCTGTATAAATAAAGAGAGAGAGCAAACATAACTATCTATTTTCATCGTCGATTTATGCCAATTATCTCAAAGATAGAAAGAGTATGTGCAGAGGAAGGAAGGAATGAAAAGAGTAAGCGTGCCATCTATAAGTTTATTTACAAATATACAAAGTGATAGAGTTACCTCATCGAGACAAATGAAGTACAGATCGACAGACCAAGAGCTATGTACAAGTTCCTTCATCCAAGATCGATTCTTCCACTTACCGCTCGCTTGAAGTCGATCACCCTGTTCGAGGTCGTCTATTTCTGGAGCGACAACTTCTACGCTGTTGTAAACTTCTAGTCTGTCCAATATATCACTATCCGCAAAATCCAAGGTTTTCTCGTCTCGCGATTCTGAAGATTCGCTGGAACAATCCACCTGGAAATGCTCATCAATAAGAATCACTACAATCACTATACCGGGTGATAACAATATGATTGGACAGTGCGCCATTCTGTTGTTTTTTATAAAAGCATTTTGAAATTCGAAACGTGGATATAGTTCCATCAAACCATTTTCATTATGAAGCAATTGAATATCACTTCCGATTTTACCGGAAATTGACTTCAAGAATTTACAATGGAACCCTGGATCTATTTCCACACCATTCGAAAATTCAAACAAAAATGTCTTTCCGATGATATATCGCAAGTGGACATTTGTTAATAAAAAGGCGACGCAGGAGACTGTTTGTCTAAAATCAATATGGCGACATTGCATGTGATGTCATTGACGATTTTTTTTTTTCAAGCAACCTGATAAAATAGCAAACAAACGAAGCATTTTGATCAGTTTTTGATGAAACCTGTGAAAATTCTGATTTATCGCCTTTCAGAGGATTCCTTTTAGTAATTCTTTCAAATGACATTTTTTCTATCGAAAAAATATTCTCAGATATATTATGAACATAAAACCAAAAAATAGATACCTATAAAAAAAAACATTGGGAATTCGCATTCTTTTATTTTAAATAAGTAGGAAATGGTACTTTTTTCAAAAACATAGAAATTAAGGTGTATGGTGATAAGTTACGTTATATACTTTGTATATGATGATTTGATTTTTATAATATAATTTCTACTGAGAGTGTTATAATTTGTATCAATTGTATTCACAATTTATTGTCCCCAACGTGATATTATGGAGCAGTTTGTATGGACTCGTTCATCCAACGAACAGCGAGGCTCTGGAACACACATTGCCAGCCAAGGGAGGTGTTCCCCGAGGCATATAACCTCCAGAAATTTAAGAAGAACACGAATTCCTACCTTTCCCTTGGTTCTCACGATGTTCTCTGAACATTACAGGATATCCCTTTTCGTGGGCACCAGATCATATACCGCCGGTACATATAAAAATGTCACATCAATGTCAGACTAATCACCATAGTCATTATTAAAAAATAGCACACAAACGAAGCATTTTGATCAGTTTTTAATGAAACCTGTGAAAATTCTGATTCATCGCCTATTAGAGGATTCCTTTTAGTAATTCTTTCAAATGGCATTCTTTCTATCGAAAAAATATTCTCAGATATATGATGAACATAAAAAAAATTAGTATTCTCTTATTTTAAATAGGTAGAAATGGTACTTTTTTCAAATTAACATCGAAATATAGGTCTATATGGTTATATACTTTGTATATGATGATTTGCTAGTTTGACATTGATGTGACATTTTTATAATATAATTACTACTCAAAGTGTTATAATTTGTATCAATTGTATCCACAATTTGGTAACCTCGACGTGATATTATGGAGCAGTTGAGCGAAGGCGAGATCATACAAATTATGAGATTTCGAGTAGTAATTTATCATATTATAAAAATGTCACATCAAAGTCAGACTATCAAATCATCATATTATACAAAGTATATAAATAATCACCATAGGTCATTATTAAAAATCATTGAAGACTGTATTTTCATTAACTGCAAACTGAATGTATGAGTTGAATGAGTTTTTAATTGACAATAATAACATAATGACCTATACTTATAGATGTTACGTTGCAAAAAGTACCATTTCCTATTCGAAATTTTCAAGAAAATTCAAGTGAAAGGATGTCATTTGAAAGATTGTCAATGGGGGAGACCACTGGTTTTTTGACACGACATTATCGTGAACTCTATACTGAAAAACTACCAGTGAATTAATTTTGAATTATTTCATTCATGCTAAGACGATGAAAAAAATGAATTGGAATATGTCCATTTTTTTTTTTTTTTTAATTTTTATTTTTATTTTATTTATTGAACAAATAACTTCCAGACAGAATAGGCTCTGGTATAAGGAAGTACATAATTATATACCTATAGGTAAACATAGCATCATTCAAAATATATCAACAACTGTAAATTGGCAAACAAAGAATAATATTTGTAAAAAAAAAGAAAAAAAAAAGAAAAATGGCATGATTAATTTTATCCAGTCCGCTCAGAAATAATCAGTTTTTTTACTTCATTTTTGAATATACCTATATTTCTGCAATTTTTTATATTATCAGGTATTTTATTGAATTCAGTTAAGGCTGAATGAGTGAATCTTTTTTGTCCGATTTGAAGTTTTGTCAATTCATTGGTGAGACTGGTGCGACGTGCGACGTCTTAGTCCCAACACGCCTATTGTCCTTGAACTCACCAATCACACTGCAACACTGCAGAATGACGAGGTATCAGAGAGAGATAGCTACAGTGCGGGACTAATACGTCACGGCTCCACCATCATATTTGGCTTTTCGAAATAACGAATGAAATATGCTGATTTCAAAACGATATAGATTCGATTCCCTTCAACTTCAACTCATAATATTGATTATAGATCAAACGTAAATCATGATTCGTCGATTGAAAGAGGTTTGCACAGATTTCTTCCCTCAGTGGTCTTCCCCATTGAATAATAGTAATAATTTCGCATATTACATCAAAATCTAATCAAAGTGCTTCTCTTTGCTATTTTATCAGGTTGCTTGAGAAATAAACGATACATATGACGTCACAATGTCGCCATACTTCTTTTGATAAAATGTCTCCTGGGCCGCCATTTTGAAGACAAATGTCCACTATAAGTGATGATTTTGCCTTGCTGACAATCTTTTCTACGTGTCGAGTCCAGAGAAGTTTTGAGCGTAGGATAAGCCGTGAAAATATATACAGGGTGCTATTCAAAATTCTTAACCTAAGTCAATTTCTGTCCAAACCGGAAGTGATATTTAATTGTTTTTCCATATAAACTATGGGTTATAAGGAACTAAATCATAGATCCGAATTCCAAAATTCTAACATGAAAAACAAATGGATGACGCTCTGTCCAATGATCTCGTTACCCGTTATACACTGTCTCAACAGTTGGCGAGAATATATTTTTCGAGAAAACAATTCAATTGATCGAGTTTTCTTGGTGCAAAAGTATAAGACATTTATATTTGGTCCATCCAACATTATTGGTACCTTGGGGCAAGCTTCTCTGCAAAACTGCAATCCACAAGACAAGTGCAATCTATCCCTGTCTGGAAATTTGAAAGCTGGAAATCTGGCGACGGCTTCTTGGTGGCTCATAAGAGCTATCGGTCTGATGGGACCATATGTTAAAGATGGCATCAGCAGTTCATCTACAGGACATCCTTCTGCGTCTATCAGTTTTTGCGAGGAATCTCCCAAACCATCGTGGGCTTGGCAGTCTACTACTCTCCAACCAATACCCGCTGAAAAAGCAAACAATTTATATTGAACGTGTTCAGAATCAATGGAAAAGTATTTGCTATCCAACTACTTATACAATATACAATCAGTCAATGCAATGAACATTTTATGAAAGTAATTTTCACCTGGTAGAGTTGACTTTACACTGAGGCGTGCAGTTTCTCCCACTTGCAAAATACCAGAAGGCCTGTCTTCCACTTCCTCTGGTACTATCTCCATCCAAGCTCTTGCTGATGCCAAGGCTTCGTTGAGTTCATCTTCCAATTGCTTTCCTTCTAGTTCTTTGGACCAGCCAGCATCTTTCATCCGGCCAACTCTATATGTAACACACAAAAATATTTGAGCAATTCTCATTGGCAGTCAAGATTTGATTGAAATAACTAATCGTTTTTTTTCTTCTTCTTTTACATCGTTTATTAATTATGAGGGGTCATACTTTATTACGTGTCACCTAGTGCAGTTTCATAATATTTTATGTTTTTCTGACTAGTTCCAAAAGACCGACATCTTCGAAAGGACCCCGCACATTTAGTACCGAAAATGACTTTCGGCTAATTTTTCTGAAAATTTGATATGTTTCAGATATTAGCGTCCTTATTACACAGTCCAATTTACAGATCGATCCTATGGCCAGTTTTCTTGCTACAGTGTGCCAATAATTTGATATAATATCTAATATATAATATATGATATATCTTCAGTAGAAATAAACGATCCACGTCTAATTTTTACCTCATGAATCCCTATATTCGAATAGATAATAATATGAGATACAGGGTAATGCATTCCATCATGAGGTAATATTAATGGAAATTCAATCACTGAAAACTTGAAAACAAACGGCTAGAATGATGGCTAGAATGATGGCGGGTCGGTGGTCGAGAGCGTGAATGCGCTGAGTTCGTATGGGGACTCCCACCGAGACATAGGTTCGAATCCTAGTTAGGCCATGGATGTTTGTGTCGGTATGCTTACCTAACCCCGCACAAGTTTCGACTTATGGGGCGTTTGGTCCCAGTGCTGGGACCAACGAGGTAATGCAATTGCAAAAAAAAAATTGACACACTATGGATCTTGATCATCAACATTAAGATTCATATGATTCCCTCTGATACAATGTCCGGTTTGCCATATATAGGGTGATGACAATTTGAAAGCTTAGAATTGATGTAACTCATCATGTATATACAAAATGCGATACCCATCACGAATGGTTCATAACTGTTTATAGAATACATCAGGTGAAACATAAAATGTCTCATGAAATACCCCCACCAACCCCCTGAGTCACAACCACCCCAACGCATAATATATCATTTCAATAGTAGCCCCTACTTGTGATACCTCATTGAATAGCTCTGTGGAAATGCATTCCAGTGGTATTATTCATATCTCGGACTGGGTTAACTAACAAAACATATTCATTACCTATATCAATCTGCTAGGTAGGCTAGGGCGACGTATTAATTCCATAACTTTTTGTAGTATGAAAAAAAATCGTTTATGTCGAGCACTATCTGATGAAAGAATACTGGAATTTGCAACTTCAACAAACACTCGAAATGTATTCTCGTCTTTGGGCAACTTAAATAAATGGTAACCATTATTCTTAGCATGTTTTGAATTCGTTACCGACCAAGACATATTCGAAAACATTGTCGCTAGGATGCCTATTCAATTTTCAGAACTGACATTTTAAATCTGACAATGATGATAATTTGGAAATGTCAGTGGTGTTCACACTATATACCTCGTTTCTTACCTGTGACTGATCTGTCCCCTTGTGAGTTCATTCTTCAAAGTCCTCACAAGAGCATTACTCTTCAACAAAAAATCAGATTCTTTCAGCGGGCACTTGATAACTCTTTCTTGATCTGTGATCTGTCTCAGAAACCTGTCTTGCTGAATAACCAAATTCACCGTGTAAACCATTTGGACATTTCCGTTTTCAGTTGGAAACGAACTCAGTCTCACGCCACAACCCGAAGTTGGAAGGCTGATTATCACACTATTGGAGAAAGTACCTATAGAAAACAAAAAAAAAATCACAGACATGATGATATGATGAATATAATAAGTACCCACCTATAGATTTACATTCCTGTGCGAAATCTTTGGCAAATAACATGCCTTTGAAGGGCGACTGCATCATCAAGGTCACGTTAAAATTTTCTGAATCACAGCTAAGGGTGACATCCTTGATCTTATTAGTTGTTGCAGGGTGCGTAGAGTGCCTCAAACTTGGAGGAAATGCTGATTCCAAAGGAGCAACCAAGCTCAGGAAGCAAAGCAGGCAAATCTGATGTAGCTTCGTCATCTCAACTGAATCTGGAAGAAAAATTAATTCGAGTTTGTAAATGCGATCCACAGAAGAATGGCAAAGCGACCTGTATCAGTGTACACTCATAACCTTGCTCATTTTGATATGGTCAAATGTGCTGCTGCCTGACTCACGGTTGTATGGAAATGAAAAACTTAGTAGGCGGGGTTGTTATATCAAGAATGACAATGGTTTGACATAAAGATTGCTTTATCATCAGCAAGCATTTATGGCAATGACGGCTAAATATCTGGACTGTCTGACGATAACCCGTCTTTTGATGTTCTGCGTGGATATCGATTTATATCGATTCAGAGCCTCAGTCATTTGAGTATTTTCTATTCGGAATTATCATCACGCATAAATGAGAAATTATTTTTTCCGTCGACCTCGTATTAACGACTAAGTTTAATGTATATGAAATCGTTCATTAATGACCCCTATTAATGGACGATTTGTTTATTAATGCACGATTGTTTTATAGGCAACCAAACATACACCGCGCGCATTCAATGTTTATGCTATAACTAGCGGAATCTGCATTTAAATCGAAAATATGGATTTCATCGACGATTTTCCGTTAACGGGTTCGCCTTTCCAAGTTTCTGACACGATTTTAATCCCTGTTTTCTAACACAAGGAATTTATTTCCTGTGTTGATCATTTCGACAAATGTCAAATGACACTAATGTCAGTAACAAGGCTACTGGGTGATTCTTAGCAGTTTCCGGATGGATGATGAATTCGCGAACCAAGTTTTCTTCATTGCAGGAGAAATGAGAAATATAGTCGACGGAAAAATTTTGTGACCAACTTGTATATTAAAAGGCGATTAATGATCTCCAACATTAACGCACTCACTTCGCTCGCACGTTAAAATATCTCGATCATTAATGGCCCTCATTAATACACTATAGTTGGTTAAATAACTATTATTCCAGCAATTATATTTTTTCTTCATAGTAGTGTCTCGTCAAACTTGGACCTGATGGAGTGAATAAAAATGGAAAAGATTGGTGGAGGTTGCATATTTTCAGTTATTTCAAATCGAAATGAACAGTACACAATGTAGATATTTTATTAGTAATCGAAGACACACAAAACATTTACAGTCTCATACTTAATATACAATTACTTCAGAATAAATCGACTACTTGCAAGTATTATTTGGTTTCCTGCATGGATTATCTTTATGGCAAGGGTCATGCTTCTTCAATGGTTCGCACTTGTCCTTCTTCTTCTTGGGAACTTTAATCTTACAAGGATTCTCCTTTCCGCAACCATCATCTCCTTTGGAACCATCCGCTTTCATGCAACGTCTATCAGGCATCGTCGCTTTATAAAACTCATTTCCTTCTGACACCCACACGCTTCCATTTTCTGCATCTTCGAGCATGGTCAGTAGTCCTTTACCAATTTCTCCAGGCTCCTGAGACGGGGTATTCCTGATATTCCACACTGAATCCTTGAGAAGATTCTTGAATTCCGGAATGCTATTCTTTTTCTTCGTAGTAGATTCTGTTAAGCTAGGGCATAAAGTGAGGACCTTTACTTTGGATCTGGTGTAGAAATACTCGTGCCCCATGGATCTTGAGAAACCTATACCGAAATGCTTGGTGCCAGAGTAAATAGGGGAAGCGAAGAACGGTTGAAGACCCAAGATCGAAGATACGTTGATGATATAACCGCCTTTGCCTCCAGTCTGTGTTCCCATGTGCTGGAAGCCAAGCAAAGTACCTCTGACTATGCCGTGCAGGTTGTTGCATAGTGTTTGCTCCCATTCTCCGTCTAAGTCGGCATTGTTGATCACCAGGTCGATCTTCTTGAACTTTTCCATCGCCGTTTTGAAAAGCTTTTCCATGTCGGATTTTCTGGATAGATCGCATTTGAGGAAGAACGCTCTCGGCTCGCCGTATTTTTCGTTCAGTTTGTGTATGTCCTTTTTGCAGTCGTCTTTGGCATCACCAAATATGACAGCTTTGGTGCCGACATCCAAAAGGCTTTCAGCGAGCTGGTAACCTACACCTCTGGAGCCACCGGTGACTAGAGCTACTTTGCACCTTAGAGCATCCAGTATTTTTGAGTCTGGCTTTTTCGGGCACCGCTTGAGGCAAGTTTGGTTCTTCAAGTTTACGGCGTTGGTGCTAGGGATAGCACATGCCAAGTGCTTCACGGAAACTGGATTCAGGTGTCTAGTTTGTGGTATTAGAGCCATTTCAACGGGGAATTTATGGATGAGTAAAAATATTGCACTGACAATTTTGGATTTTGACAAGTCGAGTCATGCGAGCCTACTCGAAAGTATTTGAAGTCAAAATAATGATTGTCTATACTCTCGTATTACGCGAATTAATTAAATATCATTAACTCGGATTTTGTTGTGGTAGAGATTTTGGCAAATGAAAACACGTCCTTCCCATTATGATACGGAGTTTTGGCCTCTCTATTATATAGAAATACGTACTTGGGTATAATCAAGTGGGTCTATGTTTTTATCTCGCTTGTATACAACGATCATGTAATGACTATTATTACATTATCGGTTCTCTTTGAATATCTGCAAGGACTGATGCTCATTATGGAACGATGAACACCTTTTTAATAAACACCTTTTCATTAGCTTCACCTGATGTATGTATAACCGACTCCGGACTCAATTTTGACTTACTTTAAACGGACCGATTGATTTAAAATTTGGCAGGTGTACATATTTCGGGCAATGCATCATGAAATTTGTGAGACAAAATGGTGGTTCCAAAATGGAGGATGAGTTTTGTAATTATGATCCGATTCTATTCAAAATTGGTATCTGGGGGTTTTCGGGGTCGGATATTATGATTCTTTCATCAAAGTGTGTTGAAAAATACACAACATAGAATGTACTGATTACGGAGGTGCTAACATAGTCTATGTTGTGTATTAATCAATACAATTTTATGTTTATTTTCTACTTCGTTTTAGTTTGGCTCTATAAAAGGGTGTTTCTTTAATTTTTTAAACTATTCTTTTATACAGAATGTATCAAATATGATGGAAATATGAAGAATGAAGATTACAATATACTATCAAATATTATGAATTCTGAATTTTGAATACTGTCATAATAAATCCGAATTTCTTCAGAGATTTACATTCTTATTCATAGGAGATTACGAAATTTCAGAATGAACTTAGCCCAATTGCTGCTGGATTTACAATTATCAATAATTATTATTAGCTATAGGTAATCAAAATCAAAGTTTCGTAGGTATCAACATTAAACGTTGAGAAATATCGACTCGTGAGAAAATTATTGAATGGCTCATTTAATAGAAGAAATAATTATTCTTGAAACAACATATTGAACAAAATTATTAGTGGAGAAGATAATAATGATTATTCTATAGTACCTATCTAGTACCTAATCTCCAAATAAGATGATGTAATCTACAATTTCATAGGCCATGTAGGTATCATAAAATATGATATATAGTTTCCATAAACTGTTTCCAGTATCCTTTCATTCCATTCTATTCTTCATTCTTGTTTATTGAATTTTATTAGGAATCTATCGGGGCCATCTCTCGTTCCTTTTACATTCTCCCAAAGCTTCCTGTATGGAAGCACAAAGCACAAGAATCACAAAGAAACGATTGATTTGATAAATGTATTGCGTGCTAATGCTGGAATAGCGGTACAAGTAAGTAGGCGACATCTGATCCGCAAAATATAATCTCAATCGTATTATGTAACTATATTTATATTTTAATACGATTTCGCGAATTGTGTTGAGCCTTCAAAGATAAGATTTATTTTTATTCAATCATAACATATCATTTCGTAGAATTTATAATTGTTTTGATATTTCAGCTATTTGGAAACGCTAGAAAAAGTTGAATTGAAAATCAAAAAAATGAGTTACCTACTGGGAAACATTGCGAAAATAATTCATTATCATTATAGTATCAAATACCCTTTATTTGTGCAAATTGTTCATCTCATCTATTAATCAGTCCCGCAATAGGCAAGGACACACATGCGTGAATTCAATTTAAATGTGCATCCAATTGAAATATAGTTGTAGTAGTAACATAACATGAGTGCATCAATTTTTTGATAAAATATGCTATTATATCTCAAAAAACACCATTTCAAAGCCCTACAATTCGAACATAGCGTTCGGCGGCGCCAGTACTGACGTGATAATCCCTTTCCCTGTGTTGCCAGCTGTTTTATTTTAAGGAAATATCAAGTCAGTATTTCTCAATTCAGAATCGATCCTACTGTGAACTGGTGAGATAATTTGATATTCATTGAAGAAGCAAATGCCATCAATATAATATGTTTTTCTACTCCCGTATGTGAATTACTAACTTCACACATCGATAAAAATGTGTAAAGCTTCATTTCACGAATCGGTGTGTGAAGTGCCATGCTTTTCTTATGGGATTTATTTCACGCACCGGTGCCATAAGAGTCAATACAAATTCACACACCGGTCGCTGGTCTAGGTAGCACTAATTTTGTAGAGAAAGACAAAGTAAATGTACATTTTGACAATTTACAAAATTGCAATATAACTGTTCATAATAATTATTATTGTAATAAAGAAAATTAGTCAAATTTTCCTTTGATTCAATCTCCTAGTAAAAGGTCGTAGAAAAAGTATAGTGTGCACCACGTCCGTGAAGACTTCACGCACTAGATACACAATATACTATTATGGTATATGTTGGTGTCCTCATTTCTAACTATTCAAGTATATAGCTGACACGATTAGTAATCGAGTAGGTTTTAGCACACAGTAGGTTCGATCAGCAGCAACGAAATTCGGTCTACTTCTCAATTATTCGTTCAAACATGGGTTTATAAAGCAATCTAACTGAACGATTCTGGTATACATTTGAATGAACCTCAAAATCTGGTGACATCACTTCAATGTCTATATCATTACATGCCACAAATAGTGGAGTATCGATTTTTTCCCGACTAACAATAGCCGGTCGACGCGTTATAGAACTTGTGACGTCAGTACCGCTGGCGATTATCCGTCGTGTTCTAATGGGAGCATTTCTTCGGGAATTCATTTTGATAAATATAGAAAGAATAAAAAATTTAAAAAAAATGCCTATAAAGTTTCTCATCGTGATAAACGTCATAGTATTTTTACTAGAGAATATTGTTCTTGCCAATTACACCCCTGGATAGAAAATCAGACAAACATAATTAAGTTCAATCTTGCATACCAACTTAGTATTCTTTGAAATTTTGCGTATTTCCTTATTTCAGAATGAAAATATTGACATGAATCGACACTAGTCTAAAAGCATTTGACGGTGCTTAGCAACAGAGCACCACAACACCAAAACAGAGATGTATAGATATTTAACTGGTGCGCTAGCTCCCTATTGAAGGTCGTTTGCAAATTTCTCGATGGCGCCTACTCTGATAAACCTTTGATAAACATACTTGACGTGGGTAAATCTCGCTAAGCTCATCCTGGTTACAATCCATATTTACAGGAAACATATTACCGACCGATAAATATTTGGATACGTATATGATTTGGATCAGAGCAGTAAACTGATTTCTGATCAAAGGATCGAAACGTCAATATGTCAAAAATATTCTTGAGCTGAAAAAATGGTTATTTTTGAAATTGGGGTCAAGTGTTCGTTAGGGACGTGTTCCGTTTCTAAATTTTGTGAATAACACATAATCTACCATAGAAAAAAGAAAATCTCTGTTCTACAACAGTATTATTTCAGTGATTTGAAATATAAGCGTGAACTGGTGTGAATAAATTCTAAGGTGAGTACCAGTTATCATATCTGCCTATTATGATTTTCGATACTGGTCTATTTCTATAGTTGATACATTCTTTGTTCTGGTTCTTCAAAGAGGAAATTCATCAGATTTCATGCTTTAAATAGGTGCATATGTCATGAAAGAAGTGAAGCTTATTGAAATCGGCTACAAAAAAGATTTCTTGCATCCATTTCAAATTGAAATTTGAATGAAAATGTTGAGCACAGTATTTATTCGGCCACAGAACAATGATGGAAATAGATTCATCCCTCACAGAACCAAGGTTTTGAACGATTTTCCGATTCTTGCGCCTCTATCGTCAAATACCTGAACCCCACGTCCAAAACTCGCTTGCAATTGTTCCATATCGAGAGTTAGTCTGACGAAACAATTGAAGAGTGAGCCCACCAGTTAAATTTCTATACATCTCTACCAAAACCTCCTTCAATTGGTCAGACAGATCGCTCCATGTGATGATAAACGGAGTATCATCCGATAACATCATATACAGGGTATGTCACTACGAGCTTACACTATCTTTATATCGACAAAAACGGCTTACATGATTCACTGACGTCAGAAGCGCAACCAAGGAGAGGGCACTAGGGGCCTGTGCCCCCAACCCCCCTCCTCCCCAGAGAATCGATATTGTTAAATTTTCTTCATATCTTCATATAGACTACCTATGTCTCTGTCTATAGTGAGCTCACTGTGGAGTACCACACAATCCACAATGTATTGTTTTATTTGTTTCGCTCGGTCTTTCATGGTGATTATCTTTTAGAATCATAGTTATAGGTAGCTAAGTCATAATAATAGGATAATTTTTAATCCTTTTCACCATTATATTAGTAGTTATATTAATTGTTTTCTCGAACTGATCAGTGTCTATTACTATGAGTAAACAGTGAAAAGAAATGCAATGATACTGTATTCAATTTTTTTGAAATGAAGAAGCCTCCATATCAGGATATGTCTCAACATCAGATGATCATTTTCTACCTGTCGATGGTTAAAAACCTACCTATGAAATTTGGCCATTTCAAATATCCACAGAGAAGTCAATGTTGACTCTAAAAAAGTTCTCTCATTTATGAAACAAATGGGACCACGATTTTGTTCTGTGGAGTTCAAAGTGTAAACCAATTTTTGTAATAATTGATATAATATCAATTTGAAATTGATTACTATTTTGTATTCATAATAGGATAGTATTGTGATATCACTGTGAGAATCAACATTTATTTAGTGTTTTTCCATTGTGTAATGTGATTGCTTTTAGTTTTTTTCGTGAAATCGTAAATAATTTGAAATAAAAATGATTAATTGTATATGTTCACTTATTTATTATGGTTTGAATAAGGGTGCATTGAAATCTCTTGTGCCCCCTATAGAAAGTGATCCAGGTTGCGCCACTGACTAATGTTTAATTGTAACAGATACAGGGTGGTTCAAGATTCAGAATTCTGATGAACCTGTATCTGTTCCAATTGAATGTGAGCAGTTTTCACCAATAATGAATAGTTTCGACACAAAAACATCCTAAAGTTGAAAACACCTTAAATCTCTGTAATCAATTCCGCTAGACCCTAAACACAGTGTGATGCATTATTGAAATGAGCTCTTCAGGGAGAATCTAAAGTTGCAATGAAATACAGGGTATTCCATTTGAAATAACAAAGTTTTTGCTACTTTCTAGAGAGCTTAAACTCAGATATAAGCATGCACATTGCATATTTTCATGAATTTCTTGCGACTGATTCCCTATATAAAGATAGTGTGACCTTGTCATGACATATACTATACTATAATACTTTCCATACAGAGTTCTCTTCCAGAATTTTCATTTCATCCCAAGAAACTGGGAACTCACGTCGGAGGCTGGTCAACGTTGTCAATGAGGATCTTGCTAAAATTGCAGCCTGGGGATCCAACAACCTAATGGTTGAATTCCGCGCCACCAGAACTCATAATAGGCTTTCCCTTTCATGCGCTCAAAAAAACAATCAAATCTACCATAACTATCCACTTCAAACATATAATGTGAGAACGTTAGTTTTCAATGGACATGGATATAATATATCATTTGAAGTCACTGTTGTCAAAAAATAGTCAGGTATTTGTTTTTTCTACAAGCATGCGGAGAAGTTAATTTTATGCACTCATTTCAAATTTGTCAAGTTTCTGGGGAGCATACTGAAATCTGAATATTTAATAATCATAAATATTTATTTATGTTAACTTCTGAGGTTTTTCGGCACTCTAGTAGAAGAACGTGCATAAAGTGACTTTTCCGCAATTGTTAGGTGAACTAATATACTTAATCTACCATAACTTTATATATGGATATATAATTTATAGTGACTGATGTGAAAAATAATTAGTTATTCGTTTTACTATATGCAAGCCATGTGAAACATATAATTTTTTCTCCAAAAGTTGAAAAATCCATGTTGTGTATTTTTTATTGAAAACTCCATCATTTCGTGTTCACCCAACGTTAGTGCCAATTTTGATTACCAATTTCATTCAAATTATTATTTGGAACGTTACAAACCAACAAACTTTTTCTGCATAGGCAGGGAAAATACAAGTCGTGTAGTTCTAGTTGAGGATTAAGACATTATCGGAATGGCAGCTTCCCAGTTACCTAATAATTCGGTTTGGTGGTCATTGCCGTGCCAAGGCCGGCTGCATTTCATTTTGATATGTGTTTATTCGACTCTGCTAAGTGAATTTCTTTAGGTCACTGTGTAATGTGTATCAATTAGAAGTTAGGTATATTATGTTCCTAGTATGAGTGGTATGAGAGCCATATGAATCTGGCTAACTGTTTTTTATTCCAACGGTTATTTTATTGCTCTATTATATTCGTCAGATGACGAGTTTTGTCATTACAGTTTATATAGTTTGTTATTTTCATTAACAATAAAGAAGTATCCACATTTTTTTGAAATTTGTTCTTGCTAGAAAAATGCTACTCTTTGGTTAGTTGATTACGAGGTGGATTATTTCAACTCTACCAATATTTCAAAATGGCGGTTCGGCATCATCTTGGAAAAATGTTTGAATGACAAGAAAAATTTACCACCCGTATACATTTCTGAAATATGTTCAAGGAGAATAATAAGGATATACAGAAAAATAGGGTGATCCAATTGATGAAAATTGTATATTAGGTATAGGTACCGATAATATATGCTTCTGGGATACGAGGGTTGAATGTCACATACCAAGTGCAACTGTTACACAGGGTAATCCAAATTGAGTGCTTGTCATCACGACATCGGTTGAATCAGCATACTATTAGCATTTTTTCTTCCGCTGTATTCAGGTAGGTGAAAACAGAAACAAAATAATTGAGAATCACATTTTTGAGTCGTTATTCAATCAAATTGTGAAAACTTTTACTTTTCATTCTGACAAAAAAGTTTCGAGCCTTGTAATTATCTAACTGGATAACAAATGAAAACAAAAGATACATTATTTATTTCTCATAGGAATAAACAACGTATAGGTAGTTATTTATCTACATTGTAAATTATTCAGAACAATGAGCGAGCATTTGATTGTTTCCTTTTCTATAATATCAGTTCCATTAGTGATTTTATGATTAACCGTTCAAATGAGCATGTTATAATATATTTTTCACCTATCCACTGATAATAATGATGATTATTATTTTTCCTAACACTAGCTATAGAACCTACAATTATGTACTCCTTTTTAATAAGGCGTGTAGTGTTTTTTTATACCAGTTAATATGTACTTGTCACATTGCGAGTGAAGTATACGATATAGTTATTTTTGTAGCTATAGTGCGCGAAATGCTATACTTTGGCTGCGCCTCGTTAAAAAAATCAGTTCTAGACACTTCTAGATCACCAGAATAGCATTTCGCGCACTAGTTGTAAACAACATCTTTTCTACAAATGTAAAAAATTATTGTTCTAAGATAAGTTATATACGTTTTACTTGATTTTTTGGGATTTTCTCTCCACGTTTCTATAAAATAAGAATATGCGTATTATTTCAATATATTAGTAGTGGGACAAATCAGATGATTTGCCCCAAAATGTCACTGCGTTTAACAAATTTTTCTATCAGGGAGCCCAATAGAAAAATCCAGTGACACTTTGTTTGAAAAAATGTTTGAAGAAAAGAAATATAGATATATTGAAAAAATATCGAGTCTTTACTTATCTTTGGACGTTTCGGGACCGAATCTGCTCCCGTTCTCAACATAAAAATGTAAAATATTCCTCTTTGGAAGTTGTGCTGCTTATAATTTGACAGTTTTCAGTGTCATACTGATGTTGACATATGAATGAGTGATTTTAGTCTACAAAAGAGTTACAGGATGTTTTCATTAATTGATCTCGAATCTACCATTTTCATGTTCAAGGAAAGGCATATCGATAAATCGAAGCTAACTGAACATATCCCTACTGAAGATGGACAACATATCGCAGAGTGGAATAATATCAAAATCATAGGAAAGGAAGATAACAACCAAAACAGAAAAATCAAGGAATCCGCTTGCATTCTTCTGAACGAAGACAATAGCATTGCTTCCTGCTCAGTTGATATAGATAGAACATGGTATTCACTACTGAAAACTGAACATGAAAATGGTAGATTCAAGATCAATTAATGAAAACATCCTGTAACTCATTTGTAGACTAAAATCACTCATTCAGATGACAACATCAGTACGTGACGTGGTCACTTCGCATATCGTCATCAATGCGCGAACGTTGTCATTTTTTAACGTTCGTGGGAAAATTTTTTCTCCATATGGAACTCCATTTTGAACAGAAAAAACTAAACAAAATGTATGTATATAACATTCCTACTCTATGAATCGGGGAAATCATCAATGTGTTGAAAAATACAAAAACTTTAGACATTATGTATTGTTTAGAAGACAATATTGGACATTATGAATCTAAAAGAATGAAAAAATCAATCATCCTAATTATGAAGTTATTCAACAAAACTGAAAGTGAAAAACAATTAAAATCATTAGCATTGAAAGGCATGGTTCTTCACTTCATTAATATAGATAACAATGATGTAGATTCGTCGGAACAAGGAACTTTCCATTTTTATACATTCGTTAATTACACTCAATCAAATCTCATCCACTTCGTTTACTACTGTGTTATTTCGTTCTTCCGAACCGACATGCTATGAAAATATTAATTGGCTAGGAAATAACTGGATGTAATAATTAAGATTTGAAGTTATATTAAAATGTAACGGATAGTTGACTTTTTACTATAGGTATTATTATGAAATACCTATACCTACGATATAAAATAAAAGTGAAATATTATACAGTTCATGAATCGAAATTAAAATAAATTCGAAAAAGTGCTGATGAAAATATAATGAATAGTATCTATTACAAATGAATAGTTTTTCTCTCTAGAGTATTCTAGATTTTCTCTTCTAGTTTCTATTTATGGAAACAATATTTCATTATATTAAGGTAGGTATTTTTAGTAGTAAGGACAAATCAGATGATTTATCCCAAAATGGCAATGCCTTGAAAATTTCAATCTCAGAATCATGAAAGAGTAAAAACAGAAATCCCTCAACAATAGTGATTCCTTGGCTTTTTTAGGACTGAAAGATCCTATAAACATAGTTTGGAATCACTTCGTTTTCGAAATAAAGGAAGTCAAAGTTGAAAATATGGACATAGATTCTTCTTTTATCCACCATTTATATACCTTCTCGTGATGGCTAAATGTTGTGTTAGGTGACGGAAATAGTGCAAACATTTCAGAATGGTATACGGTCTCCTCCATATTTTGACCTCTATCTACAGCTTCAACTATACGAGGTAGAAAAAAACTTAAGATATCAAAGTTGTAGGGATTCATCTCTACTATCTTCTTGAATAAACAAATGCGACTCGCAAAATAGGATAAAAAAGTCCAATCAGTTTTTTTAAACGGAAAACCTTGTATAGTTATATAGTTATGTAGTTTTTTTTCCACCTCGTATGATTGAAGCTGTAAGTAAGGGTCGAAGTATACGGAGAGACCCTGTACATATTATATACGGTTATCCAGTAATCTCAGAATTCACATAAATAAATTGAGTTTTATTCTCTAAAATGGTGTACACCTATCTTATCGAGTTTCAACAAGAGGTCCTATATATTTTGTACAAAATTAAATGGCCTTACATAATCGTGAATGAGATTTTGAAATATTCCTTCATTGCTCAATTTTTAATAAGAAAACAAACAATAATATCCCCCTAACGGCGCCACTGGAACTCCGATTTGCAAAATGTCATCACTATTCCATTTGCCCTCCGAGTCACTCCAATTTACTGAATAAAACTTTTTTTTATCTTCTTACCCTGTATCTTGGAAACGAAGCAAATGGACATTTAGGATCACATTGTATAAAGAGATGATATGTAATAAATACTCATCTTTGATTGTTTCTGGGACGAATTTGCTCCGGTTTTCAACATAGAAAGAAATAGTATTGTTTAACGAGCACGGAATAATAGTGATTTCCCACGAGAATGAAGTTTGCAGAATGAGCCGTGGGCATGTCTTAAATCTACCATTTTCACATTTAGATATTAGGGTGAAATGGTGAAATTTACCGAACTATAGTATTGTAAAGAAATATGCACTTTACAGCTCAAAAAATATCGTAAAAACCGTTCAGAGAACATATTTTTTAAGCTGAATAGTAGTAAAAGTACCGACTATCCCCTGAACTATAAAGTATTTGTAAACTTTTACGAAACACTAGACAAATATTTGAATGATATGAACCATTTTTTTCGAATTAATGTTGTTAACAGTCATTGTTATTAGACTACTTTCTCACTTCCTATATTGCACATAAACGTGTGAAATTGTTGAGAAATTTCGATTCTTTCGTGCCCAAAATGAAATTTTTGCAAAGTGCTAATTTTAGCGAAAGAAGCATAGGTAATAAAATAAAATTTCAATTGAACAAGTTTCGTTACTGATTTTCAAATCACTTGTAAATTGATAGCTTCTAGTGTTTTTGTAATTTGCCAAATTTCCTTTGGCTATATAGTGCTCCTTCTGAGGTTTCGCATATAAGTCGGGAGTAGAAAAAATGATTATTACATTAAGACAAATGTTTGGATAATTCCTAAGAATTTTGATTTTTTCCTGTGGAGTGTAAAAAAACTGCCGACTCACTCGCTGGGTAAGCCCTTGGAAATTCTGGATCATATCTAGTTGGCCCAGTATGTGTCTAATAATTGTTAATATGTATAAACAGTGAAAATTTCCTTGAAATCGGCTGAAGCCTTTCGGAAAACTCCTTGTGTATCGGAAACGAAACCATTATAGAGAATTAATAAATATGTTTTTTCTGTGACGGGAAAAAAGTTTGGCATTTCATCTCTGTTGGCAGGTTATAAAATGTCACTTTTCATAAATTACTTTTTTCCCGTGGGAAAAAAGTGAGTACTTCTTTCCCGGATATATATCACATATATATACTCTGTTAATGGCTTTTGCTGTGCTATAGTTCCGAAAAATGAGTCAATAATACCGTCTCCGAGAAAGAACTGCAAGTCCTTTTATCTTCCCTTCGACTTCGCGGTTTCGTATATTACTAAACAACTACTGAATTCGCAATTTTTTAAAATCAAATCACAGAATTGAACTGACAGAAGTGACATCAGATATTTGATTACTTCAAAAGAATGATAAAGATGCCTATAAAACGCAGGTGTCCCTACTGTTAAAAACTTGAAATTTCACGTCGATAATTTTCAGATTTCGAAATAATGTAATATCTTCTCAATTTGGATTCGTCCTTCCTTCTGTCACAGAAAAAAATAGTGTATTATACACGGGAAAAATATTAGATTTTAGCTCACGGTTTTTTGTCTCCCTCCGCTACGCGTCGGGAGACAACACAACCTGGAGCTAAAATCTACTACTTTTTTCCCTTGTATAATAAATAACTATTATTTGATCTCTATTACAAATTATCAGAATGACATTAATTATTTATCTGACATTAATAATCAAAATATCAAAACACAGGGTAATCACAATTCCCCACACTACTGTAAAATTGCACCTTCCAGTTTCAATCTCAGATCCACTGTGGTTCCTTGAGGAGAAATGTCGAAATGTTCCAAAATCAATATGATTTGATCTCTGGTCAATTGTGTTAGTAATTTGACCATTGTTCTTCTCGTTTCGGGGTCACCAATTATAGAGAATTAATAAATATGTTTATTTGATCTCTATTACAAATTATCAGAATGACATTAATTATTTATCTGACATTAATAATCAAAATATCAAAACACAGGGTAATCACAATTCCCCACACCATCATACAGGGTGTTCCGAAATTTGTTGTGGTGTTGAAGTAGAGAAATAAAAATAATCAAAAGCTGTAATAATTTTCTACTACTGATGAAAATGGAGAAAAATTAATATGCAAACTTCTATTTTGGGCGAGATTATGGGTCGGACATCTCGTAAACTGTTCATTTCAGCTCATCAATTGAAAGTGATGCATTTCTTGAGCAAAATTGAACAATGAATTCGAGAAATTGGAAATAATCGAAATTTCATCAGTGGCATAGAAAATATGGAAGGAAAAGTAACCATACAACCTGCTGAAGCACAACAGTGGATAAAATGTCCAGAATTACTTTTTGGTCGAAAAATATGACTCATTCGAAGATGAAACCATATACCGATTTTGAATGCAAAATATTCGAGAATTCTTGAGTTATTGCCAAAAAAACTATTTTGATTTCTCAACTTCAACACCCATGTACTTCTCTCGAGTTGATATAATATGTAGCGTTTTTGCAGCAATACTATACAGGCTGATTCACGGTGGATGGTACATTGGACGTTTCTGTAGAACGCAACGTAGGATTATTTTGAAAATTTGGTTCCTTGGATAATTTGTTATGTCCTATTGACCTATAATATTCTCAGGGTTGCGACGTTGCCACTTATATTGAAAAGTATAGCAACGATTTTGATTCTTCTAACGGGACACCCTGTATATTATTTCATTTTCAGATTCTCCCTGATGAGCTGATTTCATCGATCCATAATACTTGGGGTCTAGCGGGAATGATATCAAAGATATATTGTGTGAAAAGTCGAGATTTTTCAATTTTAAGAATTTTTTGTGTCGAAACTATTCATAATTGGTCGAAACAGTTTTCATGTCCCTATCTTAACTTTTCACGTACTATCAATGGATATTTAGTTGAAATAGATACAGGGTGGACGAAAATCTTAATTCTGAACCACCCTGCTTTTATTTCAATTAAATATCAATGGATAGTACATGAAAAGTTAAAGAAGCTCTCTACTGGTGGTTAAAGTAGGTACATGAAAACCATTTTGACCAATTATGAATAGTTTCAACATGAAAAATTCCCAAAGTTGAAAAATCTCGATTTTTCACATCCCATAACTCTGTAATTATTACTGCTAGACCCCAAGTGTTAGAGGTCAATGGAATTAGTTCTTCAGGAAGAATCTGAAAATGGAATGATATACAGGGTGTCCCATCTAAAAAATCAAAGTTGTTGCTATTTCTGGTAAGTTTGGTAATTTTCACAGTTTAATAGTAACTTCAGGCACCGAACATAAACAGGTGACGGACCTCCACCTAATAATAATCAATTACCTATGTTTTCAATCAAGTAACTTCCCAACCGCCCATTCAAAACCGCAAAGAATCAATGCTTCAACAAATCGAAGATAATAATAGCTAATCCTCGAGCTAATCGGTCACTTATAGGAACTCGAACTCACCTCAACAATCCGAAAACAAAAAACAATGAACTCTGGCAAATTAACCACCGGTCACGAACTGATGAGGGGTCCGCGTTGCATTTTTTTCTGTGCAAATTAAAAGCCGACTGCGATTGGCAACTGACGGAAAAGGGACTGCACGCGGCAACCGATCTGTTAACGAACGTAGCGTTATCCGACATGAACAGTTCTTACGGGACTTTTCTTCGTTCTTCGGCTCAACAATCTCTATGTTGCAGTCGCTGGCGCAAAGAAAAAGAAAAGCCACCGTTTTAGTCCTTTTACTGTTCAATCTTTACATCGATTCACTCCGGACTCCGGAATTCTATCAAACAATGCAAAAATCTCTGTCTGATGAGAAACAACCAGAAACAACCAGAAACAACTGTTATGAACGACCACACTGTTCTCTGTTATACCATACAGATTACCTATGATCATGATCATACAGTGTGTGATATACCATAATAATGTGAAAGAAAAATTGAAATATTTATGTGTCCAGCCAATCAATTTATCATCATTTATTAATTTATTATAGGTATACTTGAGAGGACAATAGAACTGAAACCACCTGGAACTTAGTAGATAGATAGTTATATATAGGTATATACATTTATTAATATAATTATTCTCATGATCCCATCTTGAAAACGAGTCTTAATATTGAAGGTGATAAAACGAATGGTTGTGAATTAGAGTCCAATTGAAATCTTTTAGCATGTCTTCTTGCTTTGCCCTAGCTCCGGTTTGTTCGGAAATGACCCTAACTTTATAGTGTTTTGAATGGGACGCCCTGTATCTTATTCCATAATCGGTTAGGGATTATCATAACAAATTCAAATTGGGAGTCGGACAGTTCGGTACACCGATCAGTTGGACCACGACCGTTCTTCGAGCGGATTAAGGTTGTATTCTAAGAATTAAAACAATCACTATTTTCTTGAAATAATATGTTATTTATCATTGAGGTGAATTATAATGAGACATACTTTTGACAAAATCTTTTTGTGATAAAAGGCCATTTCTTTATTCTGATATCTTAGCTTTGATAAAATCTTTTTTTTTCCGTGTTGCACACTTTTAGTTTCTTGAAGGAACATCTTACGGATATTATATTAATATTTGTTTCTGCTTGAAAGTTCATTGAAATATTTACAAAATTAAACAAACTTGGGTGAAAACTATAAAAACTAGAATTAAAATGAGAATGAAATGATTCACACGCGTTTGTGGTCCTGTACATATACTATCTGTAGTACATACAAGCCCACATACTTGGGGGAAAATTACTTCCTTCATCGATATAAGTTTCCACGATTTAATCGCAAAATTTCGATAGACTTGGATTACTGGGCATTATTGAATGAATTTCTTCAGAAAAAAAGTTTCCTACTTCATGAGGGTCCAAAAATGGAAAAGGTTGATTCAGGCTGAATTAGGTTAGATTGTTTAGAAGAAGTAGTATTCCTTGTTCCCTCGAGCAATTCATCGAAGAATATACTTTTTAGGAAGGATTATTTAGTCCGAGTTGGGTTAGATTGTTTTGAAAAAGTATAGCCTTTTTTGCTATCTCAAGTAATATTCAGAAAAATATTTCCTAGGAAGGAGGTTCATTTAGGCCGAGCAAGGTTAGAATGTTCAGAAAAAGTAGTCTCCTTCCTTATGCAGAAAGGATATTTCTTCAAATCCATTTTTGTTGCAGTTACACTTATTTAACAAACTAAATTAACTAGATACTTATGAAGGATAATTATGCTTACTAGAACGTTTGAACGTTACTGGAAGAATTTTATTAGGTAAATCGATTAGAATAAAATACAATTTCAACCTGGTCGAACTGCAGGGTAGGCTTAACTCGACCTTTTTCAAAAAAAGGATTAATACAGGTACTCGCCGTGGTCCAACTGACCGGTCCCCTTCAAATTGTACCGGGTTTGATATAGGGTTTATTTCAAACGATTACGAAGATATTATTAGCAATCGAAGTTTCCATATGCTCAATGTGTGTGACAGAGAAAGTAGATTCGATATATTGTGCCGTCACACACATTGAACATATGGAAAATTCATCTACAAAAATCTTCTTAGCCGTAAGCGTTCGAAATAACCCTATCAATTTCGTTATCCCTACCCAGCGAACACAGTTACATCTTAAAGATGTTCTTGCGATGTCTTATCTATAGGCCAATGATGTCCCATTGTAAGTCACGAGAATGTAGGAGTTATATCCTCGCGACTTACTTTTGTCACACTCATGTTTTCTGGCTCATGTCGACATCTAATATATGTGATGTAGTTCTGAGACGTCGCAAAGATGTCTCCTAATTACTACCAGTAACAAGGCGACATAGCGTTGAAAATCACTCGGAAAATCAATATATTTATGACAAAAATATAAATCGAAAAATTCTTTAGGAAATAGAAACTAAGCAAAAAACGAAAAAAAGAAACGACCCCAGCAACCAATAGATCTAAATCCAGCTATTACTGATTTAGATATTATAGGGCTGTCACCTCGCAGTGTGCGATATAAAAAATATGACATCGAAATAAGATTTTGGTGTCTAATGGATAAGTAACAATTTGACATCGCAGAAATATCTGAATATTGCTATCACTAATAATTCAGATATCACTGGGATGTTGCAGCGTGAAATCGCAGTAATGACAACAATATGTCATCTCAGGGACATCTAGGTCCGGCTATGATTGATTTTGATATCTAAGGGGTGTCGCGGTGTGATATCGCAGTGATGTCGACGAATTTGTCTCAAGGACGAAGGGCATCTATTTTTACTCGCATTTTTAACGATATTGACATCCCTGAGATGTGGATGTTTGCCTAGTGTTGATTGGGTAACTGATTATGGAATAAACTAGAGGGAGTTTTATTTTAAAATCTAATGTTGGGGCCATTTCCGTCCAAACCGGAAGTACGGCAAAGCAATTAGATTTGTCAAAAAATGTCAATTGTACTATAATTCACAACCCCATAAATGTCGTTAATCTACTCACTGAATCGACAGTAAGCGTTTGCTCCCTCATTCAAGGAAACAATTATAGTTGTCAATTCACTCCCACACGGGAGCAAACAAATATTAACTTCCGTGGGAGATAAAATGAATTGGCTTCATCATGCATCCTTTGGCGTCGACATTGGCGTCGATATACTTATAAAATCTGTGCAGTCCAAGTAGGTAATCAGTGTCTTTATCACTATTATAAATCGAGTTACAATGATTTCCTGTTTGAATTCCAATGATATCATATACTATGCTTCTTCATATTCTGAAAATATTTCTATAATCAAAATTTCCAAATGCAGTTACACAATATACAATTCAATTAATCCATGATGGCAGAATAAGTGTCAAATTGACTTTCGTTCAGATGCTGTCAATTATCCAAGGCATACTATACCTTTGTAATGCATAATGATTTGGATCGAGAGGTAGACCGCCTGAAACACAATTTCAAGAATGATGTTTCAAAAGAATACGTTCGTTGATAAAACCATATCATGGGAGCAAATGGATATATACCTTTCCTCCCTTGATATATAAATAGCCATTCACTACCGTCAATATTAAAAAAGATAGGAGTGAGCCACCTTGAAAATCACCCTACAGTTCTTCAGAATTATGAAATGGAAATGGTATATTGTGCAACAAGTGAGAAAAGTGCTTTTTCCCCACATGTTGCACACTATACTTTTTCTACGCAACTGCACTTAATCAAAGAATCCGAGTAATGTAACTTATTGGTAAGTATTCATTTCATAATGTGAAACTAGGCCACATTCAATATTGTGACCAAAGAGTAGATGCCTTTCCTAGTTCCTCAAAGTAGTATTTAAAAAAAAAAACACTTTCCGAAAGAGATTTTATTTCTGTATTTTTTTAGATTCCATAAATTTTTCGTACCAATATGCCAATTCATACATTTTTCTTGAAATTTCCGGAAACAAATACAACTTTCGCAGCGTTATCCATTATCTCTGTCTCTGGCGGTGTATTTATCAAAATCGTCACATCTCGGTTTATACATCATATTATTTATTATGAACTGTTGGAACAATATTTGATGGAAAATGCGATTTCTATCAAAAGCACTGATGAGAACTACCCTAAAGAATTTAAAAAACTTGAAAATGTATGTGGTGTTGGCAAAGTGCCGCGAGAAAAAATATTTCTCACAGTATGGGCATTACATGGTTTTGAAACTAAGGAAGCTATGAGAAATGCGCTACTTAACATAGCAGTAGTAGAAAAAAATATATGTCAGTATTATAGTTATCTTATGTATATGAATTTGATCTGAATAAGTAGGTAAGAATCACTTTATGCCGTTTCACCATTCCCACTGTCTTCGTTATCCACCAATAAGTTTTCTCCTCCACCTTGATATTTGATGCTGTGATACATGAGAAATATGCCGCTTCTTATAGCAACTATTGACCACACCATAGAAATCACAGCGCTTCCTGATACCGGCATCATTGCTAAAAGAAAATATAAGCCAAATACACTCAGACATCAAAAGCCACGAAACTCGAGTCGAATAATTTTCATGATGTTATAGGGCATTTAAACATTAAAAAGAGAACACAAATCAAATAATACCGTATGGTACCGTCAAGTGGGGTAACTTCGGATGGTACTGATAAATTCGGACAAGACGTAAATTCAAATTGGATTGACTGCTATTCTTCCGTTTAGGATCTGAACACGTTTGGACGTCTGAGAATGGTCACTATATAATTCTACCTACTTGCATAAATAAGTGAAAATCGTTTGTTCCGATCTTGTGAGTTTTGGTTGTAAGGTAACTTTATTATATCATATGATTTGTAACATGTGTAGGTCTTTTATCTGAATTATACGAGTTCCCTTACAAATTTATTTCTATATATTGATGTATCAACAACATATATTGTCCAAATTTGAAGTTATTATTTTGATCCACAAACATGTTCTGAATTTTCATACATAAATTCGTAGGGTAATTTCGGACAACTAAGTATAGGTCATGGGCGCCACTGTAAGTGAGGTAAAAAATATATACCTATTATCTAAAATTGGCATGCCCCTGTCTTTCAATACACTCTATGTCCTTATTTCTTCAAAAATGATACCCAGTTTTCGGGGAGTTGGAGAGAGGTCCACACTTTTATTGGGCCATGACATGACATAGACCTAGTCTAGGCTACAGTGGTTTTAAGGCTAATCCCAGCCAACCATGAGATGTATAAGTGATGTATACGCCACATCACTTTGTGACATGCGATATCGCATTTGAAGTCACAAACATGTTACCGATACAACGTGGCGATGTGAAAATGTACGACTCAAGCAACATCACTGTGACGTCGTTCAGACATGGAATGCGACATCACATGAAAAATCACTACCAGGTCACATACAAGTGTACATTTCATATTACAAATGCATCACACTGCGACATCGATGATGTGGTCGCCGTACCTGTGATATTCGTGGGATATATAATAATAATTATTCAACTTTACGAAGAAAATGTTTATTTTCCGAAAGTAAAAACAGATGATACAAAACTTATCATGACAATCACCCTAATTAGTAATCTTGAAGTAAAACATGACACATATATATAGCAATACAAATATACATTATTCATAAATGATACATATCAAATACTTACATTATCTTGAGATCTTTCAGCCACCTTGTTTTAGATTGCAATATTCCTATCTCAGAGATAATTACAATATTACCTATTGTGATTGAACTCACCGTCGTTCCTAAATGATTGTATACCTCCAATTTGAAGCTGCTATGATATGTGCTATGAATCATCTCAGATATTTCAACAGAGAATTTGAAAGGAAATAGTCTGTACGGAGTCGGACTCAGACTCACTCACTGAATGACTGACTGACGTGGCCACGCACAGCTATCAACATGGCGTCTGGCGTGTGCGTTCGTTTTGCGCATGTCTGCGTCACACTCACAGCTCACAAAGATATCTCATGAGGATATCAATGTGAATTATTTAGTTAACGTCGAAGAGATGTAGTTTGAAGAAGTCGCTGCCACATTACATAGTTTCCTGGTTGCGATGCCACCTTGCGACGTTGATATCGAATCTACGTCGATAAGATGTGTTAACGAGATATTGCATTTATGCAAGGTTGTTACATCACACAGATGTTGATGTCACACGATGGTTGGCTGGGATTCCATCCAGTGACTCTATATTATCTAGGCGAGTTAAAATAGCCCTCTCGCTATCACTTGCACTAACATGCTACGGTCCAGTAAAGCCTATTTTACGCCCTTGATACATAAATAACTATTTTGGGAATTTTCGAGCAATCCAATTTTGTGGTATTCTACAAAAACCTCTAAATTATTCCGAAATTACCCCACTTTTGACGGTGCGCCTACCTTCCTACCTACTTAATTTGTTACTGTACAAATTTCAAACTTACGAATTTTGAGCATAATTTGAATGGTAGTGAAATATCCCAAACACAATAGACCTACGGTAGCCACCGAAATGCCGATATGGCAAATTTTCATCAAATCACTGGAATCATACCATTCTCGGAGTTTTCCTTTCCATTGTAGATAGTGAAGGAAACATGTCAATCCATCGGTAGTTCCTGAAATATAGACAACTTGTATTACATGCAAACTTGAATAAATATACATGATTCAATTATAAACTGGATTATAAATCATACACATCGTGCCCGGCTAGCTCAGTCGGTAGAGCATGAGACTCTTAATCTCAGGGTCGTGGGTTCGAGCCCCACGTTGGGCGATGCTTTTTTATCTCTTTTTTTAATTATGTTGGGGGTTAGTTATATTATCTTCTGTAGTCTATGGTTATATACTATTTTCAAGATTATGTGATATTTCATTATTAATTCACCCGAGAATTCACCTGATATCATCCCAAGAACACCAGAGGGATAATTATGCAAAATGAAGAACGTTATACATGCCGAATATCCAATAACACTTGAGATTCCGGCTATCGAAAGATTTATCATTGTTGCCATGATTATTATAGATATTCCTCGAGATATTCACCCTAAAAAATTCACGAACTAATTTTCTATAAAATCACTATGAGCACGGACTTTAGATACACTTTCAAAACAATCAAAATTTTGTAATATTGCAATATGGAAGATTCAAAACAAACAGAAACTGGGAATACCGATGACGAATCATGAATAATTCATGATAACAACAATAACATTGCAGCATTCGAGATTCGAGGTTTGATAGTATCTCACAGTTAAGATGGCTACAAGCTCACAGTCTAAGACATCAATCATCATGAAATGAGTGAAATTACCCTCTCGAATCGCTTAGAACGGAATTTCTTGTCATATATATTTGAGCCCACTGTTCATTTGTGCTTGCTCTACCTACTTTCTCTGTTTACATCATGCTAATAACAAGGACAGAGACAACTATGGGAGAAAAATTCACTTTAACAAGACCTTTAGTTCAGCAATACAAACGGCTAATGTTCCTGAACATGAAAACACGTCACCGCCAAGCCAAGGTACTCTAAAGAAAATTAATATGAAGGATGCTGAATAAATTTGATCGAAATGTGAAATACCGAAGAAAAGGAGAATTCTAAGAATTCTAAGCATCGTTTGTCGTTTGTTCTGTTCTGTGATTGGTTCTGTGGGCGAATCACATGTGTAACGTCACAACGTCAACAGTCAGCCGTTGACGGTGACACATCAATGACAGACTAAAGCCGAAATCGAAAAAGTTTCTTGATTCTTGTTTGGTTCTTCTCGTTATATTTATGTGTGAAATTTTGTGAAGATAATTTTGTGCATACTTTATTCAAAATGTTTGATCCAATGGCTAATGCACCTCCGCTTTGGAGTAACGGGCCTACCCCAGGTTCATTTTACAATTTTCCAGGACCTCAAACAAAGCCAAACGACCATTTCACACATTCACAGTAATATGCTAACCTTACTTTGACAATGAATTGCAATAATTTCAATTTTTTTTTCCTCATAGGTCTCCAGTGACGACCGCAACTTCAATAGTGGCCTTAGCATACGATAAGGGCATCATGATTGCAGGGGATCTCTTAGCTTCTTATGGATCCTTGGCACGTTATAGAAATTGCCCCAGAATCATGGAAGTTAATGACAACATTCTCCTAGGTGCTGGTGGTGATTATGCAGATTTTCAGTATGTCAAGTCGTTCATTGAACAGAAAATGTGAGTATTTCGATTTTTTCCTCAGTACCTATTAAACTCATGATAACTACCCTTTATAGACAGTGCCACGAATAGCGAAGATACAGATTATACACAATAGTGTGAACTAATCAAACTTTAATGAACTTTTTCACAAAATACAATCTGTCGTTTTTCTTTTTAACTGACAATTCCTTTTTTTTTCTTCCGTCAACCTGACATCCTACCCTCGTACACTTTACCGTTACCACTCATGGCATGAACATGATAATTTAATTGAGAATTATATTCCACATTGTACATAACATGATTGAAAAGTTTTGTAATGTTACAGAATTGATGAAGAATGTTTGGATGATGGCATCAAACTTAAACCAAAGTCTCTATATTGTTGGTTAACAAGAGTTATGTATCAAAGAAGGAATAAGTTTGATCCCTTGTGGAATAACCTTGTAATAGGTGGTATTCAGGTCAGTATCTGGATGATAACTTCTAGTAGTTTTATATTTTTATGTACTTGAAGTATAATTATTCTTTTTTCAGGATGGTACACCTTTCCTTGGTACAGTTGACAAGCTAGGGACAGCCTACACTGATAGGGCAATTTGCACAGGATATGGTGCTCATATTGCCCTACCAATGATCCGTGATGCTATAGAGAAGAAGGCACAACCCCTGACTCAGGCTGAAGCTCGTGCTCTCATTGAAAAGAGTTTGGAGGTACTTTTTTACCGAGATGCTAGAAGTTACCCTAAATATCAGCTGGGAATCATAGATCAGGATGAGGGTGTTAAAATTGAAGGTCCACTTTCTGTTAGCCAAAACTGGAATATTGCTACAATTATTAAATCAGTGTGAACTCTTCTTTTTTAATGTGAATGTGGGATTGTTTCAATCAAAATATATTATATTTAACAACTAGTTTCTGAAAAATCCATTCATCATGACCTCTTCATCATTCCAAAAGTTTCCTTTCTTATTAGGCTAATTAGGATAAAAACAAATTAAATATTTAATCATCTTTCAAATGCTTTTTGCAACCGGCCCATACTTTCGTCATTGATCTTTATCCAAATGTAGAAAACAGGATTCTGAATTGGTTGAACTAATTTTGAAAAACAGTTTTCCAAAATACATCTGTCATACCCATTTTCAAAGAAATAGGGTAAATTAGAGTCCCTGTATATAACTTAGACAAGAGTCCGGACACAGCTATACTTCTGTCCTTTTCTGTTTTCAAAAAATGCATTGATGATTGAATAAAGGAATAAGACATATATAACGAGCTCTGTCTTCTCAATTCCCCTAGTATCAATGATTGTCAGAAACCGTTTTGAGGGTTAGATTATTTGTCAAACCGTTCATAGCCGTAGGATGAAGTGAGAAATAGGGCTATTTTAACTAGAATAACTATTAGATTTTCGAATAATGAACAACAGGGTGTTCTAATTTCCAATCGATAATTCTCATAATCAATTCCTGAGTTGGCTATTGCAAATTTTTGTCATCAGATATTTCTTCCCTTCATTAGATATAAGAAAGATAATTCAAGTGTTCTACGTGGTATCACATAATTATAGTCAAGAAAATATAGTTGTTTTCTGTTGGGATATAAAAAAATAGAACATATTCAATTGTTTCAATATAATTTTCTCAGATTCTCTCAATTTAATAACACTCATCAGAAATAAAAGTGACAAAATCAAAACAAAAATATATTTGATAGCGAGTGCTTTATTAATTGTGTTTCCCACCTCTTCCTGCAATCTACATTCACCTGTACATTTAGAATTTGATCTGAATTAATAACACCGTGAACTGATGATATAGCACATTGCAGTTTCCCTGAATCTTCTAGTTTTGATTCGAGTTTTGATTTCAAACTTTCAATTTCTTTCCGCATCATCTCATTCTCATTTTCTTTCTCTGCGAACGTATCATTCAGTAATTCCCAATACGATGACGACGGGACTCTTTTTTTGAACGTCTCTATTTCATGAATTGACGGCACAGCAGACTCTTTCAATTTGAAATCCATCAGCTTGAAAAAATCTCTATCAAAATGGGCCTAAAATTCATCTTTCTTGTACTGTTTTTTCAAGTTAATTTGAATATTCACCTCACATATTGCGGATTTCTTGAAATCAACTTTCCATTCTGGACGTTTCATTGCATTCTTCCATGATATTATCTTTAAAGGATCATTCGAAGAATCGAATAACTTGAATCCCTTTTCTAATGAATTATCGCAATAATGTACGCAGCAGGACATTGGAATAATTCAAAATGCTAAATGTTGGCGGTCATAAAATTTCAAAGTGACAGTGACAGACATTCGGAATAATTTAAAAAAGCGGGCGAGACGACTATGGTGTTTCGTCACATTGTCAGGTGGGCAAACCAAATGAAACAAAATATTAAAAACCCCAACGGCTGTCAGTTTTGTGTCCGGACTCTTGTCTAAGGTATATACAGGGACTCTAGGGTAAATGTACCAGTAGTCGACCAGTTAACTTATATGATTGATTTGATTTCAACATGCAATAATAAATCTAAGAAATATTGTTATTATTTCGGGAATGCATTGATGATAATTTTTTCCTCTGTTAATTTTTAATTTTATATTATATTCAAGAATCATAATATAATAGACCTTGGTTACTATTGGCCATTGGCAGGTTTGGTAGTTTTGACAGACCTGCGTAGGTAGAACACAGAACAGATTAACCTTCTTCTTTTTTCTTTTCTTTCATTTGTTCATGGCCTTTGCATTCCTTGTTGCCGATAAGATAGGGTTCTTTTTGAAGTGGTTGTTACTTGTCTTGTCAATAGTCATTGTCAAAACTTGTTTTCTGAGAGTTCTGAGCTGAGATCCTGGAGAAGTGAGATCGAGATGTCATCTGTATAAGAAAATGGCTGAATTAAATATTTGTCTGTAGTGTCGTTAATTTTGTCATGTAAAGTATTATCGTGAAGTAAACTTGACTTCCTAGTGAGTTTTGAAAATAGTGTAGTTTTTCGTCAATGATAGCTCTAATTTAATAACTGGTAAGATATGTAATTTTTCTACAGAAAAACATTGTTTTTCAGGATACTGTGTCAATGCCTGTTTTCACCTTCCGCACCTTGATTAATAACATTTTTTCGGTTTATTTTTGCTGATTTCAACAAATGTCCATGCATGAAGATGTTCAATAATGTTTAAACTTTGTAGGCGAGTCATTATCCTCAATGTGTATGTTTTTGAAGGACAATCCTTATATGATATGACATTTATATTATGTTGCCTCAGGTCGTAGGTATACCAAAACACTGTCAATGCTATTGTTAATTGGGATAGGAATCTCTGAAATATTAATCATAATGAGATCAAACATTTCAAATGGATAAAGCTTGGGATAGAGGCTAGTAGTAGCCATGATGTTGGCTAAGAAGTTGCTAAGAACTAGAGTTCCTCTAAGAACTAAGAACAAGAACACATCCTGCTAAGATCAAGAAGTGAAAAAATGCCCACTCCTGTCAGCCTGTATACCTTCTTCTTTCCTCTCTGTTGCCTATATAATTAGGATACAGGGTAGTCCAGTAGGTCCAGTATTTTTTTTGTGGTACAACAGTGGACAATAATATTTATAGAATAATACTCCTTATAAACATTGGTCCTACACCTTTTTTTATCAGCTACAAGTTGTTGTAGTTCAGCAGTGAATCACATAGAAGCACAACAAAAATTCCAGATATTTTTTGACATACTACATATTTAGGTTGTTAATTTATTAATTGTATCATAGATATAAAAGAACATCCGATTTTGCAGAATGAAAGTAATATCATTGAAACTCTATAGGAAGCATACTGTAAAAAACAGAGAAACCCATAATCAATTAATCAAGATACCTAGTCCATTAAAAACACCCATTGAGATTACTTAATAATCATAATTATTATAAGATTCTGACATTTTCTAATCAATATAGATAGGTTTGTTCGTTTGTTATAAGAAATGTTTATTTCAGATAATTCATTGAAGTACTCTCATGAGTCTCAACCTGTATAAATAAAAAAGGTCTAGGATCTAGGAAGGTTTCTCAGGGGAGTATAAAATATTTTTTCCACCACTAGCTATAAAACATACCATTATTTACTCATTTTCGAGGCATAAAGTGTGTTTTTACTACCAAGTTAGACTTATGTGAAGTTAGCACCGACTTTCTTGAAAAACTGAATTTTTATCGGAGTTCTGGGTGGATACGATAGAGTTCTGGAGTTCCTGACGAAAAATTTCAATAGTTCTGGTTAGTTGTAGAAAATTAAATTACCGAAAAACAAAAGTGTGGGTGCTAACTTCACGCGGCGCCGCTTTCTTCACAGAAAAGAGTTCTGATGAGAAATTTCGACATATTTGAAAGAGTTCTGGAGTTCCTGATATATTTCAACGATAGTTCCAGCGAAATAACAAAGTTATTCCTATTTTTAATAGGGACATTCATACGCTCATGTAGCATCCACCACTTTCTTAAGTTTGGACCGGAGTTCTGGGTAGCACCAGTCGAGTTCCACATATTGTCTAGGTAACTTTTTTCTCTAAAATCGAAACTCTAGTTTTCATAAGCGGAAACGAAGGACTGATTGAAAAAAAGTGTTTTGTGAACGATTTGGAAAAGAGAGACAATAGAGGAGTTCTGATCGGAGTTCTGGGTAGCACCAGTCCAGTTCTACATACTATCTTGATAACTGTTTTCTCTAAAATCGAAACTTGAGTTTTTATAAGCAAAAACGAGGGACCGATTGAAAAAGAAATGTTTTGTGCAGGGTTGGCACGAATTAATTCATATGAATTAAGTCAGTGATTTAATTCGTGAATTAATTCAAATGACTTTTTTCAAATAAGTCGTGAATTAATTCAAAATTTATCAAATGGGAACCAATCGCATTATTACCTTCAATTTAAACTAGTTTAAAATGAAATATCCGATGGCATCAATTCTGACAACTAACAACCGTGATGCACCACACGCGAAAAACCAAATTTTCTGAGAGCTGCTTTACAGTTTACAATATTTCATTGCATGCAATTGATTGCTCCAATTCATATTTCCGGCAAAAATAATATGTAGGCTTTTCAACACTGAATCGGAATTACCGGCTTGCAATGTCTTTTTGTCATATATTCTGTGTATTATTATTATTATTATTACTTCTCACCGAGTTTTGAGTTGGGTCAAGAGTTGGGTAGAAGAAACCATGAGAAAGGCAAGAAAAGTAAGATTCAATGTGTATCTAATGATGCGTGAAATTCCGAAAATCTATTAACATGTCACCACTAGAATTGCACCAGTAATACAAATTACCACAATATAAATAAATATGTCCGGACTCTTTTCTTGCAATGCATCAAAAAATTGCTTTCCAAGGGATATTGCTGCATTTTATTGAAAATAACTGTAAAGCGCCTCTATAATGAAGATTGTAAATGAGTAATATAATTTCATTCAATCTAGTCTCAGTTTATATTGCAAAAATTGCATATTTTAAGTATTTTATTGTCATGAGATTTTTAATGGGAATAAAAACTTAGTTTTTTCGATGTTCTTGTATTTTGTTCAAGTAAATAGAATTTGATTTGTTCTCAAATGAATTAATTCAAAAAAGTCCGAATTAATTCAAAAAGTCAGACTTTTTTGACTTTTTTATAAAACTCATGACTTATTCCAACCCTGGTTTTGTGAAAGATTTGGAATGGAGAAAAAATAGAGAAGTTCTATCGGAGTTCTGGGTAGGTTCTGAAGTTTTGATTTTAGAGAAAAAACTTATCTAGGTAGCATGTAGAACTCGACTGGTACTACCCAGAACTCCGATCAGAACTTTTCTATTGTCTCTCCTTTCCAAATCGTTCACAAAACACTTTTTTTTTCAATCGGTCCCTCGTTTCCGCTTAAAAAAACTGAAGTTTCGATTTGAGAGAAATCAGTTATCAAGATAGTATGTAGAACTCGACTGGTGCTACCCAGAACTCCGATCAGAACTCCTCAATTGTCTCTCCTTTCCAAATTTTTCAAAAAACTTTTTTTTTCAGTCGGTCCCTTGTTTTCGCTCATGAAAACTCAAGTTCCGATTTTAGAGAAAAAAGTTACCTATAGTATGTGGAAATTGACTGGTGCTACCCAGAACTCCGATCAGAACTCCTCTATTGTCTCTCCTTTCCAAATCATTCACAAAACAAATTTTTTTCAATCAGTTTCTCTTTTGTGCTTATAAAAACTAAAGTTTTGATTTTAAAGAAAAAAATTATCAAGATAGTATCTAGAACTCGATTGGTGCTACCCAGAACTCCGATCAGAACTCCTCTATTGTCTCTCCTTTTCAAAATCTTTCACAAAACTCTTTTTTTCAATTGGTCCCTCTTTTCCACTTATAAAAACTAGTTTTGATTTTAGTAAAAAAATGTAAGAAGATAGTATGTGGAACACGACTGGCGCTACCCAGAACTCCGATCCGAACTTTAGAAAGTGGTGGATGCTACATGAGCGTATGGAATGTCCCTATTAAAAATAGGAATAACTTTGTTATTTCGCCGGAACTATCGTTGAAATATATCAGGAACTCTAGAACCCTTTCAAATACGTCGAAATTTCTCATCAGAACTCTTTTCTGTGAAAATAGCGGCGCCGCGTGAAGTTAGCACCCACAATTTTCTTTTTCGGTTATTTTCTACAATTAACCAGAACTATTGAAATTTTTCGTCAGGAACTCCAGAACTCTATCGTATCTACCCAGAACTCCAATAAAAATTCAGTTTTTCAAAAAAGTCGGTGACAACTTCACCTAAGTCCAAGTTAGTTGTCGTCATTTTATGAACCATTAGTCAATGAAGACATAGCCACCTCTGTTGTAATTAACCCAACTGCTCTGTTCTTATCAGATATTCACAGGAATGGCACTGGAATCTAGTAGGTATTTATCAATATCGACTTGTCATAATGCTGTGATGGTCATGGCCAAGTAAAATAAGGACTTTCCGGGACTTTCATAGTGACAATAGGTCCATATTTCGGTTTCACAGAACTAAAATGATTGAAATATATTGCTAGTGGTGGAAAAAAAGTGATAGAAACCTTGGTAGTAAAGAAAATCATTACTACATGACCTTTTACCCCTGGGCTGAACCCTCTAGATACAATCTCGGTCCCTGGATAATAATGATATTCTTTACTACCTTGGTGTATAAATAAACATTATAATAGGTGATGAGGTGCAGAAAAATTTGCCACAAGTGAGCATTTTTTTTGTTGACAGTTAACAGCCATTGCATTGAAAGATTTTTTTCTCTTTTCCACACATTATATGGCCAGCTGCATATTTTGAGGCTTTTTATGTACAGTCGTATTCAAAAAGGAAGCCAGTATATTGGAGGGAGAAATTCACGTCATCCTATTTGCGTAAAACGTGCTATCGGGAATGAATGTTTACCAAATGTTGACAGTAGAGTAATCATATAGGTTCTCAAACACACAAAGCATTGACTGAGCCAATTTTACTGAAAGCGTACAAGTATATTGGAGGGAGAAATTAACGTCATCCTATTTGCGTAAAACGGGCTATCGGCCATCGGGAATGAATGTTTACCAAATGTTGACAGTAGAGTAATCATATAGGTTCTCAAAAACACAAAGCATTGACTGAGCCAATTTTACTGAAAGCGTACAAGTATATTGGAGGGAGAAATTAACGTCATCCTATTTGCGTAAAACGGGCTATCGGGAATGAATGTTTACCAAATGTTGACAGTAGAGTAATCATATAGGTTCTCAAAAACACAAAGCATTGACTGAGCCAATTTTACTGAAAGCGTACAAGTATATTGGAGGGAGAAATTAACGTCATCCTATTTGCGTAAAACGGGCTATCGGGAATGAATGTTTACCAAATGTTGATAGTAGAGTACTCATATAGGTTCTGAAAAACACAAAGCATTGACTGAGCCAATTTTACTCAACGTGAACTAGAATGCCGAAGTCTTCTATGTTTAATACCTGTACGCTTTTTTATTGAATACGACTGTACCTAAGTACCGATCTAAGTATAGTCCATCCATAGATTAAGTCCATCCAAAGTCAATTGAAGCATCTTGAGAAAAAACATATAGGTACCCAACGCGATATTGCTTCTTTTGAAGTTCCTTTGAATTCCGTGCACGTGGCAGACATTGACAGATTGGGTTTTTTCAATTCAACATTTTTTCCTCGCCATGTATGATGAACATAAATTCATTATACAGTGTGTCCAGTTTTCGATGCTTTTGCGTGATATCTCAGTTATCTCTCGAGATAGAACCTTGTGGTTTTCGCGGTGCTGTACCACTTTTTTGTGAAACTCAAGACTTTTTTTTTCAGAGTATGGTTTTGGAGAAACGACTTAAACTTATGATTCTTCAAATGGAACACCCTGAATTTCATAAGCTCATTAAATTCCTTATTTTTTTCCCATGAAAATGAAATATGATGTGTGTTCAGCTATCTATAAGAGAATGTTTTTTTAATTTTTCAAACTAGTATTTATTATCTACCTACAAGTAGCAAAATTCCAGACATGATTACAAAATTGATTTATCCTTAAATTTCTCTCCACATACCTCAAATTGTAGAGAAACTGTATCAATAAATATCTCTACTATATACCTTCCATTTTATAACTCATTGGTCAAATTGAAATGATGAAATTCCTCGTGAAATTTCAATTGGTTCAAAACACATAAGTATGCATACAAAAGCAGCTAATAGATCCACAAATGCACAAAAAATTTTTACATCTTGTACATAAGTACATAGAATATTTTCATATCCTTCTATGTTGATGACTTTGATTCTTTATGATATAAATCGGTCTGTTCATACCTACCTAGTCAGTTCTTTCATATTTTAATTATGTTCTGTACTAATTATGTAGCACCTAGGCAAATAAAACACCTTATACTACCCTATATAAATAGAATACAGACTACTTAATGTTTTATGCACTTCAGCTGTTGCTTCTTACTGAGCTTCTGACTTAAATCTTCAATCAGAATTTCAGAAATAGCCTTACATTTTTACTTTATAATTCACTCAAGGTCTCCCAGGTCAATTAAATGGAAGTGTAGAATAGTTGTATACAGCGTGTCTCATTTCAAACGGCCCCCCTCTATATCTCAGCTATCAGTCGTTCGATCTTTACCTTTGTATCGGTATAAATAATCATCAATATGACCAGTTCTTCAAAGACAAACATCATTTTAGTAGTACAGTACTACACATAATATTGTTCTTCAAGGTTTCAAATCCACATATGTGGATTTTCTTAAGACGCCTATGAAGGGTTTCAGAAAAACAGGCACATCTTATCAGCATTTTCGCAAACGTAATAATTATTTACTTGGAAACGGCGAGTTCAACATAAAAAAGTATAACTCGTTTTGCCTTCTAAATCATGATTTTCCACCTACCGGAGCCATTGAACGTTCCAAAATTCGTAGTTGATTTGAAGTCACTATTTATTCAAGACTGAAAATGAAAAAAAATGAAGCCAATCCTGTTAAATCGGAATGAGGTGATTTTTTGCATATGGAGCTTCGAAAGCATGAGGAACAATAATATGAGGTTAGATTCCCTGTAAAAAAAATGCCTAATATGATTTCATGAAAAACCGACCCCTATTTAGTTCAATAAAAACGCACGGCACTGTCAAAAATAATGTACATCTCTGTAAGACTGATCATATTGATGGTTATTCATACCACACCAAATTTGGTTGGAATCGCATGACAAATAACTGAGATATATAGGGGGGGGGGGCGTTTAAAGTGAGACAAGCTGTATATTGATGATATTTAACATTGTATATTGATGATATTTAACATTTACCTTTCAATAGAAAATGAATAGATATTGGGAAAAAGGTGAAAAAATAATAGTTATTAAACTCTTACAATAATGTTCAGAGAAATGTAAAAAAGTTTTAAATAATTTATTTTTTATAATATAGGAATTAGGAGTTCAACTGTTGGTTGGTTGATCACATCATAAATTTTACTAGAATCACAATTTATGAGGTTTGGTTTTCCCTTGGTTTTCTATTTTTAGTTGTTGAAATATATGTATACGAGAATAATACTTATAATAACATGAAATAACGTTAGGTCAGTAACCTGAGAAGTGGCTTCTCATGAAGTGGTATGGCCATCTGCCTACTTGCTTGAAGAATATAAATAAAAACATATCATAATGCATTTTTCTTTATTTGATATTCATAATATATTCAAGGTGGAGCCAAAATGGCATACAGTCGCCCAACGGACCTGGATGGGTTCTACATCCACCTTGCTAAACCCGATACCAAATTGAGGCAGCAAGTGGGCGCAGACCTTTTGACATTTCTAGCAGAACCATTAAATTCCATTGCATGCCAGGATATAGGCTTGTTTGTCGACGGTCTGATACCATGGATGCAAAGCAGCAACTACAAGGTGAGAAATTGAGAATTTTTTTACCATGGTATGTAGGTACCTGGTGAACAACTAAGAACGGCTGTGTTTTTTGTGCGTTTTGATGATTATTTTTCGCAATAAAATTGTGGAGGCTGAGTTTGGCCAGAGAGTTTTATTCTAGTCCTCTAGTAGCATGGTCCCAGTTCACTGTGATCATTTGTTTACTGATTTAGGGTTTCAAGGATGTTTTTCCTTCCTCTCCAGACCCCGAGAGTTTCGTTAACCATTCTACAACATGGGTCCATAATGTATCACGTGATTCACTGTGGCCAATCTGACAAAGAGGTTTGAGAATAGTTCCAAAACTTTAGGCTCTCACCTGGCCAGCTCCTGGCATAGATTGAAAGTTAGATATGTTTTCACGTAGTTCTTAATGTCATTCCAACGTCATCTAATGACCTTGGCTACCGCGAATCCCAGCGTTGCCAGCCCAGCAACTCAAAATGTACTCAAAAATCACCGAAATTTTTTCGAGAAAAGTACTAGTCATTATCATCAGTCATATCACCTCCAGAAATTTGAGAAGAACACCAATTCCTACCTTATTTCTCTTGGTTCTCACGATGTTCTCTGAACATTACAGGATATCCCTTTTTGTGAGAACAAGAACATAAAAAAAACCGTCGATCGTCATTCTGCCATTCATTTGTACTCTCGTTTTTATTTATAATCATAACTTTGAGAAATGGTAAGACAATTGACAAATGACAATATACAATATTGACAGGTAACATAACATAGTACAGTAGTACAGATATGAGACAAAAAGACAAAACTCAAAAGTAAGCTTGGATGGAATACAATAATGACACTTCACTGATATTGTGCATTGAACTTTTCTTTGGTTCATTTTGGTAATGTCGATATTTCGATATATCCAGTCAAAACGTGGAAAACGTACGAATTTTGCGATCAGCGTACTAGAGTACTAGACAGAGTAAAAAGGTACTAGATCTAGTACGAAAGTGCTAGGTCTGACAACGCTGGCGAATCTCAAAAAGTCAAGTGCGCATTTATTCCACAAAGTGGCTCCTGGTTCATGTCACGCCCTCTAGAAAATTCATTGAAGTAGATAGCAAATTATGATTTCTCATGCCTAGTTTCGAAACTCATTTATCCATGTCCAAAAAAATGTCTTCTGTACTTTGGTTTATAATTACTATTTATTTGAAATTATAATCGAATAATAATTTCTAATTATTATTGATCCAATGCTATCATCGTTTGACGTAGGTAGGAGTTGAAAACCGGTGCGTTGTGCCTACGTCAATGTGTATTGTTTGTTTTGTCGTAGTCTGTCGTTTCAGTAGTCTTTTGTATTGGTGCACTCTTGATATATGGTGTGGGTGACCATAAATAGATCCAGACTATTTTCGAATTGACATCGTCTATTTTCCTCGTTGCTCGTATATTCTACCTAATAGAGAGGTTTTTGGTACTTATGTAATTATAATTATTTAATGGGGGAAGTTTCCTTCAGATGAATTTTCGTAAAATAAGTTCGGAACTCTCCAGTTTCATGTCCACGCTGTACTAATTTCCGGGGCGGCAAACTGTGACGTACATTCTGAATCTAGTCTGAAAATAGTTTATGGTGAAGAATACGTAAAACTGGTAAACAAAAACATACATAACCACAAATGCACTCGGAGCAGGAATGCAGAAGGTAGTTGGCTTCATACTGACAGGTTATGGTTTTGTTATTTCTGCATTGAAGTATCTCGAATAGAGCTCGATCCTAAACGAAAATATGATTGAATCAGTAAATCAATATCGGCTACATTCAATGAAACTATCCTTCCTAATTTACTGCCATCGGTCAGAAGAGAATGAAGCCGACACCCATGGCTTCTTCCTCTTGTTGTACCTGTCAGTATTTTGAGTGGTGTGGACGGACTCGAAGTATTAGGCGCTGTTGCAAGATATAATCTGCAATTCTCCTAGAAAATAGATCCGTTTTATTCAGGAACGAATTCATTAGCAACATCAACAATTGGATAACCAGATATATGGTTAGTTTGATTGCAAATGACCCCCTCTACCACCCCACTTTTTTCGATCCATGACCTATGGGACACTCATTATATGCATATATCTAGCTTCAAGTTCTTACATTTATTCCTTTTCATATAATTAATTATTTTCCGGTTGTAGCGGTTCTCACGTTCTTTTGTTTCAAAAGGTATAAAAACAAGAGCTCAGTACCTACTCGTCTCTTTATACTTATGTTGATATTATGTCTTGATAATTTATTCTTAGAATTAATGGCGTAGGCTTTCTCACAGACGAAAAATGTGAATAGGAAGTGGGTATAGTTGGTGTTGAGAAAATTAGGAATCATTCAAGGTCATTTCCTTTCACCAATCGTTAGAAGGAGAACATAATGGCGATTTGTGGGAAATTCATTATTTTCAAATTTCATTGAATTATTTTTGATTTAGTTCGGGCTCTGGACCTGAATTTGAAAAAAATTGAGCTCAATTCGTGCTGGTTGGTTAGGACAACGAACAACAATTTTTTTTTCGATGGTTGGGGTGTTAGTGAATATGTGCGACAAACTTCAAAAGTTGATTCCTTGTGATATTTTAGAAAATAAAGTTCATGTTAACATATTTTTGTTCTTTATTACGCCAAGAAATATGATAGGGATATATAAACATATGATATAACGAGTTATGTCAATATATCATAATAATTTGAATAAAATCATTCCAATTATTCAAATGAGACTAAATTGCTCCTTTTATAGTGTCATGAGTATATATTTCTTTCATATATGTCCCAACTTGCTTCGTTTTTGATTAACAGGATGTTGAAGTTGGAAGTATTAGTTGTTTTTATTTATCACTAGCCTGTAAAAGCTTACATGATGTCAGAATTCAGTATGCAGACAGATAGACAAAGTCCCAAAATTTCAAAATGATTCTTATTGAGGTTATTGAGTAATCTCTGAGAGCACCTACTTACATTTTGGATTCAAATGGAATTTTAATATTAGGAAGAATGACCCCCTGAAGTTTGACACCCTGTATATTAAAACCAGGTCGAGAAAATCAAATAAAAATCTTTAATAGAAACATTCTTCTGGAGTAATATATTTTTGAAAGCTTTTATTTAAACTTGCAATGAATTTAGTTCAGGTGGAATCTTTGAACTCAATTTTGATTTTTGGATGACAATGCACGATAAGTTGTGTGAAGTTATTCTAATAAAGAATAAATGGTGTGCTGATTCCGAATTGGAACAAAATTTGACAGAAATTCTCATATGTTTTGTTGATACTAATGTCCTCATTACAGTTTCATGAAAACTAGCTCTAGAACCAATAGTATATTGGAATGATAGTCATTTCATGTCAATGGCCATTTCCCACGAGAATTAAGTTTGCATCATGAGCCGTCATACGAGTGGGGAATTAGTATTCTGTGCCCGTTTTACTCTATACTTTCTCTACGGCTGAGATGACATTTATTGTGAAATAATAACAAAATGAATCAGATGAGAGAACGAAATTGAAGACAAATGTACCTCATTGATTTATCGAAAAAAGTAAAAGAGCGATTTTGTGCTATAGCAGTTGGAAAAATAATATTGCATTGCAGTTCTTATACAGAAGTAACTCTGTCTGTCATTCATAAATCTGATACGTTTCATTAATTTATGTGCACACTTGTTTTTAAATAGCTTGTGAAGGTTCAATAGGTGTTAACTGTTGTTAAATGTGTGACGTCATATTCATAAGACCAACATAGCTGTAAAGGAAGAGGTTGATGATAATTTAAATGAGCAAATATTTGCGATTCGCTTATCTTCTTATATGTATAGAAAATATCAGCTAAATGATTCGATCTGTCTATAGGCCTACTAGACTAGGAGAATTTCAATTTGTGCATGAGTTGATTATAATGATACTGATGATATTAGGTTAATCAAGGAGGTGCTATATTCATTCGTCCAGATTTTTTGAGGTTTCCTCCTCGTTTCTATAAAATAAAAATATTAGTATCATTTCAAAATTCGTGTAGCGAGAACAACATTTAAAAAAAAATCATTCGATTGTCAGTGACACTTTGTTTTGAATCATTTTCCAAAACGCAGTGACGTTTTGGTGCAAATCATCTGATTTTTCCTTACTACATATAATATCATATATATTTCATTGAAACGAGGAGAGAAAGAAGAGAAAGAAAAACATTTCAAGAATGTAAGTTCGTAGCGAGTTGAAAGTTGATCGAAATTTTCAAAACCTCGAAAATGCATCTGTTCGGTAACAAATTGCGCAAATGTTATAATTCAACCGACAGTTTTCGTATTTTTTTTTAATATTCAATTCTTGTAAACTAAGAACTAACAAAAAAGTATACGAAAATTTCAGGTCCGTTTTTAAACAAAAAAATGGCTGACTATTTATGGAAGGCGAAACGTCTAATTTCAAATTTGAATTTGAGAATTTTTTGTGTCGAAACTATTCATAATTGGGCAAAACGGTTATCAAGTCCCAATCTTAATTTTTCATGTACTACCAATTGATATTTAATTGAAATAGATACAGGGTGGTCAAAAATCTTAATTCGGAACCACCCTGTATTAATTTCAATCAAATATCAATTGATAGTGAATGAAATGTTGGGATTCGGACATGAAAACCGTTTTAACCAATTATAAATAGTTTCGACATGAAAAATTACTAAAGTTGAAAAATCTCGATTTTCACATCATATTACTCTGTGAATATTACTGCTAGACCCCAGGTGTTATAAGTCAATGGAATCAGCTCTTCAGGGAGGATCTGAAAATGGATTGATATAAATGGTGTCCTATTCAAAAATCAAAGTTGTAGCTACTTTTCAATATAAGCGGCAACGTCGCAACGCGGAGAATATTTTAGGTCGATGGAACACAACTAATTATCCGACTTTTCAAAATAATCCTGAGTTGCGTTCTCCAGAAACGTCTAGTGTGCCATCCGCCGTAAATCAGCCTGTATATTTTTGAACTGAAGAAAACGATTTTTCACAACAGTTAAAAATATACTGGGTTTTTCATTTTGGGATTCGCATTAGTAAAGGAGTGCCAAAACATAGAACAGATGAAAATCTACAACTTTCTTCCACCTCGTATAGTTGTAGCTGTAAGTTGGTTAAAAATATAAGGAGACACCTTGTACATCATTCCTGACATCAGATTATGAAGATGGTCCCGATTCCTGCGTGCATATCTGCAGAATTCCGCCCGTTTTTCTTTTTCCGCGTTACCGCAGCGACTCGGGAGAAATGCACTGAGTTTTTTAATGTCCACCGTCTCTCGCTCGATACAAATAGATACGCTTATTTTTAGTGCACTCGGTACATCATCGCGACGAGAGATTTCATGTCTCTGGCCGAATCTCTGCTAATCCGAAATCGCGAGACGCCGGTCGTCGAAATGAAATGATTTGATTTGAGTTTTTTCAGCCGCATCCGATCAATTCGATCCAAAATCGTTCACAGGTGGCTCTCACATTCTTCTTCCGCAAGCGATTATCTGGTAAGGTTTGTTTCTTTAGTGGATCGAGTGTATATTTTCCAATTTTTTGTTGCAAACCGTTACGTTCTTCTATAATTAATTTACCTCTCGAGAAAATGTCCCATGGAAATGTTGTGATACGTTTCATAATATTATCCTCTTTATTTATATTTTTGCGAGCGATTTTGTTTGGAAATGCCGCAGATTTCAACCGTCATCTGATAACGAAATGATATACAGTGTGTCCCAGCTAAAACTTGTCGCCCCCCATATATCCGAAGTCGTTGAAAAAATTGTATATCACTCGGATAGGTCGATTTGAATTTGGCGGGGACAAATTTTTCTGTAACTACCATATCCCAAAGTTGAAACCTTGAAGCGGAAAGGGCATCAATTTTCAAATTTCAAATGGAACACCCTGTATTTCATTGCATCTTTAGATTCCATCAATGCATCACACTTGGGGTCTAGCGTAACGGTCTAGCGGGAATGATTACAGAGATATAGGGTGTTCAAAATCGAGATTTCTCAATTCTAGGATTTTTTTGTCTGAACTTTTGATTCAGTATTTACTGATATTTAATCGGATCAGATACAGGATGGTTCAAGATTCAGAATTCTGATCACCCTGTATCTGTTCCAATTAAATATCGGTATTCTACTTGATTTTTTGGGATTTTCTCTCCTCGTTTCTATAAAATAAAAGTATTCGTATTATTTCAATATATTTGTAGAGGGACAAATCAGATGATTTGCCCCAAAATATCACTGCGTTTGACAGACAGTATTTAAATATCAGTAAATAGTAAATCAAAAGTTGTGATAGGGACATTTGAGCCGTTTCGACCGATAATGAATACTTTCGCCAAGAACAAATCCTAAAGTTGAAAAATCTCGATTTTGAACACCCTATATTCTGGTAATCATTCCTGCTAGACCCCAAGTGTGAATCATTGATGGAATCAGCTCTTCAGGAAGAATCTAAAGATGCAATGAAATACAGGGTGTTGCATTTGAAAATCGAAAGTTGATACCCTTTCCGCTTCACGGTTTCAACTTTGAGATTATGGTAGTTACCTCGGTGCTTTGTATCTCTTCGGCTTCGCCCTCGAGCTACAGATCGCAACTTGGAAAAAATCTTGCATTTCTGTCCCTTGATGTATAATGTACTATTTTGCAAGCGAATTTCATCGGAAGGATGTTCGAAAACTTTCCTAATATCGTCTAGTTACTAGTATGTTGAGGGCCAAGTTGATTTTCTATGATTGCATGACGTTTTGAAATTAACTATGGATACGTCTAAAATCCACGATTTAAAACTCCTTGATTGATACAGGGACTGCATAGTGCATAATAAAATATTGTTTTTCAAATGATATCCTTCAATTCACCCATTCAAGGTCATATCACATCACTTGAATTTTCAATTTAAAATAGGCTAAATAAAATTCAATGTCACACGAAATTTTCTCTGTGCTCTCTATGACCTCACACATCATTGAAAAGCTAGTTTCCGTTGTACCTATTCAGACTTCAGAAATTGAAAAAATATACACGGTGCCAATTGAAATGAGTACTCCGGATTTATAGTTTACTCAAATGAAACGTCCTTGTGTAAACATCGTGTCAATTTCGAGTTTTTATCTTTTGAAATGGCTGAGAGTATGTGTTCTGGGACATCCGGTATAATATACTATTAGGGTACCTTGCGTTTTTGATGATCCAATTTTCTTCTCATTCTGTCGATCCACAATTAACGGCTTTGTTCCGTAAACAGTTTTGTTGGGGTAAGATCCATCTAATTCGGTGTACTGAGTATTTATTTTTGGACGAACCATTACGTGACACATTAGCAGTTTAATAAGAATGCATTCTCTATGTGAATATAATTGACATTGAGATAATGTGTCTTGCCATTTTTTTTCTGCACCACCTATAACCTATCCATCTATCTAACCCGATTCTACCGTGTTAGCGATTTATTCGTCATTAATAATTTTGCGTTTCTGAAGTTTCTTCAACAGTTGTTACGAAATGAAAATGAAATTAAGATTGTTAAATTTCATCATATTGTATAATGTATTCAGATGTTATATGCTATGGAGATTTTTGTTAAAAAAAATTGAATTTGACAAGAAAAAATATAGAAAAGTCAGAAAAGCAAAAAGGGTTTTTCTATATCGAAAATATATTTTTCACATGGTCCTTCGAGCTTAAACTGTATCAAGAGAAAGGTTACACAATACACTATAGTACGAAAGAAAAATGTCTGCAAATTTGAGAAGATCGACAAGAGTTAATGCTGGTAGAACTAATTACTTTGATGGGTTCGTGAGACATAATCCTGCGAATAGTCGACCCAATCATGTTGATGTAGAAAAAGTTCAGTCTGAGTCGAATCTCGATAGGTCCCGACTAGAGGAGCATGCAAGGCCTTCTGTCGAAGCCAGTCAGTCCGAGAGCAACCATGTTTTACTTTATCGGCCTGGATCAATGGAGCAAGCTGAGGTATCCACAAACCTCCACAAACTACCATCATACGGCTTACTACCTCAGCTATGCCATATCTTATCGAGTTTTCTTTCAGGCAGATCGCTTCATGTGGTGGTGGACGGTGTATCGTCTGATACCATTGGCATCAATTCCGGCGTTCCACAAGGATCAATTTTGGCACCAACATTATTCCTTCTTCATATCAATGATCTGTTGGGAGCAACAACTTGCCCCATCCACAGCTTTGCAGATGATAGTACCCTCCATACTGCGTTCTCTTCCAGAATTCCCATTTCTTCCCAGGAAACTAAGAACTCACGGCGCAGGCACGTCAATGCTGTCAATGAAGACCTTGCTGAAATCACAGCCTGGGGAACCAACAACCTAGTTGAATTCAACGCCACCAAAACTCAAGCCTGTATTTTCTCTAGAAAGGTGGAACTCAGTATGCCCGACATTGTAATGTCTGGCACCACCATCCCCACCAAGCCCACCATATCTATGCTCGCGCTCGGTATTTCCATCAGCAACACTCTTTCATGGTATAATCATGTCAGATCCATCGCAAAAGCTGCTTCACAAAAACTCGGATTCTTGTTCCGTGCGAAAAGCTACTTTACACCTCAACAGCTTCTCATGATCTACAAAGCGCAGATACGGCCTGTTCTAGAATACTGTTCCCACATATGGGGTTCAGCACCAAAACATGCGCTGATGCTCTTAGATTCCATCCAGAGAAGAGCCATCCGCCTGGTGGGTGACGCCATACTCACTCACTCTTTGACATCATTGGAACACCGTAGAAAGGTCGGCGACCTTTCACTTTTCTACCGATACTTCCACGGGAAATGTTCTTCGGAAATCTCTGCTATCATCCCTCTACTAGCAATACCAGTCAGACGAACTAGACAAGCCCAGTCAGCTCATCCTTTCGTTGTCAACCTCGAAAGATGTCGAACAGCACTTTATCAAAACTCCGTCATCCATAGAACGGCTAGGCTCTGGAATTAATTGCCTGAGGGAGTATTCAACATAATTATAATCTCCAGAAGTTCAAGAAAAATTCCAATATATCCCTATCCTCCCTAGGAACGCACGATGTTCTTGGAACATTATAGGGATTCCCTTTCGTGCGCTCCAAGCGATAAAAAAAATCTAATGTATCTGCAAATGGAGTTGGAGCACGGCCAATGATAGGGTGCACACCAAAGATGTCAGCAGATTGATGGTCTCAGACGAAGTCGCAGAGATCCAAGACCTCATCAAAGAGGGTTGTTTTCGAGAAGAGGCGTTTGGCGTTGGAGGCTGAGGTCGCAAGGACAGAGTTGAGGATGAAACAGAAAAAATATAGAAAAGTCAGAAAAGCAAAAAGGGTTTTTCTATATCGAAAATACGTTTTTCACAACAGTAAAAACACAAGAGTCCATGACCTACGGTCTCGCAATTTTTTCATTTCAGTTTTTCGAGAGAAATAACCAATTAAAAAAAATTTCGAGTGTTTTTTGTTGAGATATATCAACGACAATATACAAATATACAACAATAATTATTATTACCTTTATTGATGATTTCGTGTAGCGATAAAAAAGGTGCATCCTTTTTATCGATGTCACAATGACTAAAGTCATCGTCACATAGCGCCTTCTGTAGAGGAGTTTATTTATCAGGTTAAAAATGTTGTTTTATTCATGAAATAATCTTAAATACAACTCGTTTTATGATGATCATCCAAAATTCCTACACTTTTTCGAAACAAATTGTTATGTTGCTTTAGAAAACCACACTAGCGCTATATTTTTCTAAAAATCGAAGGAGTTTTTCAATTTATTAATACACTTGTTACGTTTTGTATGTACATACATTATCCAATCAGTCAGTCTGTTCGTAAGTATATCATTGCGAACATTCTAATTACATAATTTTCTAATGAAGAAGGCGACATTGTCAAGGTCGTCTTGACTGTATGAACCAAACCTTTGAAATAATTTCCAATTTATTCTGCCAAGTAGGTACAGTTATTATTCAATTATTGTTCGGGATGTCAATATCGTTACCCAGCCGAGTGTGTTTAGATCAATATGCCCAGCCTCTATAGTCTATGTCACACCTTCGATCTTGTTTTTTTTTCAATCAGTCAGTATTAATGTACCTAGATCTACATCGACAAATGCAAAAATATGGTATTGTAAAGTTGTTATTGATCAAACTTGCCCCCCCATGTTGCGTGTGTGAAGACGATTAAAATCTCTGAAGCTGTTCTCACAGCATAAATTATTTCGTTGGTGGTTCAGAGCTTCCAGAAACTCTATAATATTTTGTTTTATTGGTATTAAAATTTCGATTTGGTTTGACAAGGAAAATAAGAAGCATATCTGAGCGTGAATAAACAAATCCGAGTCACTTTTCATCTCTTCATTCAAAAACGTATTTTTTTTTTCAACAGACAATCAGACCTCAGAGAAAAAGATGTAAATTAGTCGGATCATGGGTAGTATACAAATCTAGGATTATAATTATGTAGGTACTTTTAATCCTTCGAAACAAACCCAAATACACCTGTGTTTTATTCATCATCTCAAAGACAGATTCTATAAAAGGCTATAAGCTAGTATAGTACAAGGAAAGAAAGTAGTAGATGTTAGCTCCAGGTTGTGTTGTCTCCCCACGCGTAGCGGAGGGGGACAAAAAACCGTGAGCTAAAATCTAATATTTTTTCCGTGTGTATTATACACTATTTTTTTCTGTGACAGAAGAAAGTACGAATCAATATTGAGAAGATATTACATTTTATTGGAATCTGAAAATTATCGACGTGAAATTTCAAGTTTTTAACAGTAGGGACACCTGCATTGTAGGCATCTTTATCATTCTTTTGAAGTAATCAAATATCTGATGTCACTTCTGTCAGTCTAATTCTGTGATTTGATTTCAAAAAATTGCGAATTTAGTGGTTGTTTAGTAATATACGTAACCGCGAAGTCGAATGGAAGATGAAAGAACTTGCAGTTCTTTCTCGGAGACGGTATTATTGACTCATTTTTCGGAACTATAGCCAAAGATTACTGAATTCTAGAAGATAGTTCACTTAGTGAAATCCGTTTGTCGGTACAGCCCAACATTGCATTTTTTGCTTTTCTATAAATCATTGCACCGCCAAACGGTTGCGGTCGGTTGACAGCTAATTAGATTGTGATTTCAAAGGCCCCGGCAGTCGTTAGCCGGCAGAATCCAGCGGTCGGCTAGGTTGCGGCGAGATCTCTTAGAAGTCGAAAAATGAACGAGTGAACTGTCTTATAGTTTATCTTCTGTAGTCTATGCTATAGCACAACAAAAGTCATCAACAGTGTATATATAATATGTGATTATATCCGGGAAAAAAGTACTCACTTTTTTCCCATGGGAAAAAAGTAATTTATGAAAAGTGACGTTTTATAACCTACCAACAGAGATGAAATGCCAAACTAGCGGCAATTATTACAAAGATATAGGGTGTTCAAAATCGAGATTTTTCAACTTTAGGATTTTTTTGTGTCGAAACTATTCATCATTGGTCAAAACAGCTTACATGTCCCTATCTTAACTTTTGATTCACTATCTACTGACATTTAATTGGAACAGATACAGGGTGATCAAAATTCTGAATCTTGGACCATCCTGTATTTTTTCCAATTAAATGTCGGTAGATAGTTAATCAAAAGTTAATACAGGGACATATAAGCCGTTTTGACCAATGATGAATAGTTTCGACACAAAAAAATCCTAAAGTTGAAAAATCTCGATTTTGAACACCCTATATCTCTGTAATAATTCCTGCTAGACCCCAAGTGTGATGCATTGATGAAATCAGCTCTTCGAGAAGAATCTAAAAACGCAATAAAATACAGGGTGTTCCATTTGAAATATCAAAGATGATGCTACTTTTCGGTAAAAGTGGCAACGCTGCTTCGCTGAAAATATTTTGAATCGTTAGATCACAAACGCTTATTAGAGTAACCAAATTTTCAGGATAACCCAATGTACCGTTTTCTGTATACGTCTAAGGTACCATCGACCGTGGGCCACCCTGTATAGGCGTCAAAGTAATAGGTTGGCGCATTGATGACAATTTGCGAAGTGACATTTCTTTCAGTTACCAGTTACCACGACACCATGCAGACTAATCATCCAAGAAATCATTTATTTTTGAATACTCAAAGTCGTCTCCACAACGTTTAATATCATCAAATCATAAATGGAAACGGGACGTGTTTCGGATCTATAGAGTATTCATCATCAGCCGATTGAGAAATTATTGTGGTTAAGAAAAAAATTTGGAAACTCATGAAGTTACAAAATTATTTTATGAAAATTTAAAACAAAGAAAATACGTTTCTTGTGCTATAACAAGTTCTCTAAATAGGGGGCCAGTGGAATCGCCACATTAGGAGACTGAAAGACATTATATCACTACTTTAGAACTATATTTTTTGACGTTTGCAAGTCGGTCGCGAAATACTTTGGTCATCTCAAGTATTCTTTTAACTCGGTTGCTCCTCGTTAAAAAAATCAGTTCTCGATCACCAAAGTAGCATTTCGCGCACTAGATACAAAAATAATTGTTGTGTACATTTTTTCATTGAAAACTCCATCATTTTGTCTTCCCAATGTCAGTAATGTCAATTTTGATTACCAATTTCATTCAAATCACTTGGAACATTGCATAGCAACAAACTTTTTCAGCCTAGGCAGAGAAAGCCCACATTTGCTGCCTGTTAAGTGTCATAGAAAAGCCACTCTGCAGTTTGGTGAAAAAATCATGTCATGTTATTATATCGCATTCAGTGAAAGTTTTTTATCGAAATATTAAATTTATAATTATTTTAGATGGCCACCTTGTTTTTTTTTAATAGCTACCTTTGTTAGCGTGGGTGGGTTTGTGTGTCAGTCACAGACCGTTGAAGATTGTTTTGTAAGAATCCAATTTCATTCTATTATTGATATCGAGTTTCTTAAGGTGTTCCATAACAATATGTTCCTATTATAATTCGTGGTAAGTTTTTATCGAAAAAAGGTGTCCGACATTGAATGAAAAATGTATCAGAATAATTTGTTTGCTTATTTGATTTTTTTATCCAAGGTACGTATTTTTATAATATGCTATATATATATAATATTCTTTTTAGATGATTCATCAATGGATAATAATAATAGGAATTTATACGCAAAAAAGTTTGACATTTCATCTCTGTTGATAAGTTATAACATGTCACTTTTCTTAAATTACTTTTTTCCCACGGGAAAAAAGTGAGTACTGGTTTCCCGGATATATAGATATATTCCGGGGCACTCGTGAACGGATTTTTCTTAAATTTGGTAGTAATGCGAGAAGTTATGTAAGCAATCTTTCCGGATTCAATCACATTACAATGGGAAAGACCACTGATTTTTTAAAACGACATTATCGTGAACTATATACTGAAAAACTACCAGTGAATTAATTTTGAATTTTTTCATTCATGCTAAGACGATGAAAAAAATAAATTAGTATATGTCCATTTCAAAACACACAATTCCTGCGCCATTTGAAATTTCATCAATTCATTGGTGTGACTGGTGCGACGTCTTAGTCCCAACACGCCTATTGTCCTTGAACTGACCAATTACACTGCAACACTGCAGAATGACGAGGTATCAGAGAGAGATAGCTACAGTTCGGGACTAATACGTCACGACTCCACCATCATATTTGGCTGTTTGAAATATCGAATGAAATATGCTGAATTCAAAACGATATAGATTCGATTCCCTTCAACTCCAACTCATAATATTGATTGTACATAAAATGTAAATCATGACTCGTCGATTGAAAGAGGTTTGCATGGATTTCTTCCCTCAGGGGTCTTCCCCATTCAAGGTAAAACCGCATTCATCATGCGATGGTTTTTTTTTTCTAAAATTGTTTTTGTTACTTACGTATTTTTGTCTGAAAAACACGAATTCGATAATGAAAATGTGAACAAACCATTATTTATTAAAATACTTTTTTTTTTTCATTTACTTTCTTTGATTTCTTCTTCTCTTCCTCTATGATTTTCCTTATCTCAAATAATGCCACATCACCCTCTGAAGCTGAACTTCCAACAACACCAACCTTCATTGTGACAAAATCCATCCATCTTTTCTTCATCAGATTGTTTTAATATAGCGATTGCTTCATAGAATGAAAAACATCTATCAAATGAGAAACGTCTATATAGCTGCCTAATGTCCTATATGTAGGACGGCAACAATGAACCCGAGATAAAAAAATCAAATAACATGAATGCTCAAAACAATGATACGGCATGTGAAACATATGTTATTAACCTGCTCAAGACCACAAATTGAATTTGAACATAACTATAAAAAGGAAAAAAATAACTCACCAAGAAAAGCGTACATTCTAATTATCAATTTGCTGGAATAACGCTACTTCAAACTGTTGTTGAGTACAAATCAAGCAAGTCTGTGATTATTTTTGACATGTCCATAATCATTGTATGTGATGAATGAATGCCTTGTCTTGCTATATATAAAAATATGGCGCTAGTGTTGACAAAAATAGAGATAGCATAGCTGTACTGTACTACATATAGGACATTAGACATATCTGGGTTAACAAATTATGTCAAATAAGTATGATATAAATCAAAATTTCATTTTGAAAATTCGAAATGTAATCAGTCAATAACATTCATGACATAGACATATCACGTCATTATAATATCGAAAATAGTTTAGTGGCGCAGACTAGAGGTTAGACAAGGAATGATTTATCGGACCTCTCTATATTTCAATGCGGCCACGTTGGTAGCATCGAAGAGAAAGATGGAAGAGGAGAGAGAGAGTGGGAGCTCATTTGCTGTCTCGTCTTTCCAGGTATCCAGCAACGGCATCGAAGTGCTCACCTACCTCGTCGACCGGCTCGGCACCGACTTCCGCCCCTACCTGCAGACAGTGTTGCCGATAGCGCTCGACCGGCTCGGCGACGCGAAGGACGCGGTGCGCGAGAAGTCGCAGCTGCTGGTGCTGAAGCTGCTCGAGCGCAACGTGATCGCGCCGCAGCAGCTGCTCGAGAAGCTGCAGCCGGGATTTGCGCACAAGAACGCCAAGATCAGGGAGGAGGTGCTGCGTTGTCTAGTTAATACGTTGAACGAGTAAGTAGGCCGTGGGAAATGCTAGATAGATCGATAGACAATAAATATTTATCTACAACTATGGAGTCATTCATACATTGCTATTTTCAACATTTAATGACAGACATTATTGTGATGAATCGAGTAATGAGAGTGATAATGACAGTAAAATGGCGTAATAATCTGAAATCCCATCGTCTCGTCAAATTCAACTAGGTAGGTATTCGTTCTACTAGTTCTACCAAAGCACACCATTATTCTACTGTTTGTAAAATACACGCAAATTCAAAAGACTCACCTTACATGGTTCTCATAGTTTTTTAATCACCTCAATTCTACAAATACACGGAAAAATGAGAATTCACTGTTTTTCATTCTCAACAGTGACTACCATCATGAGTATCCATAACCATAAAATAGGACTTGACAGTTGACACTTGACAGTTGCAGATTGGCTCACACTTATGTGCGGGTTATTTGAATAGATAAGTACAGACCAATCAGAACCATGGAACTTCATTGTTGATAACTAGCGTCGAGAGACAGGGTACTACAATTAATCATCGCGGTGGGGGAATGCTACAGCGGAAGCAAATTGATTAATAATCTGCAATAGTATGATTCATTTTACAAATGAAAAGTTAAATGGCGTATAATACCTGGTAAGATTGACTGATATGTGATTGCACGACTATTTTCCTGTTAATAAAAGTTAGATCCAACATTGTTTATCATATTTTCACAATCAGAATTATTGAAATAAGTTATAAGCTGATTCCTCGGGAATTGAGTAAACAACGCCCGCCACAATAGTACTTTCCATTCTGCGTTATCTTCTAGAATACCCATTTCTTCCCAGGAAACTAAAAACTTACAGCCTGGTGAACTATTATCCTAATTGAATTCAACGCCACCAAAATTCAAGACTGTAATCTCTATCTATATCTATGCTCGGTATTTTCATCAGCAATACTCTCTCATGGGAAAATTATGTTCGATCCATTGGTCGGGGTTCAAAGATGTGATGTGTATCTGTTTGCGTGTTTCTTCACCAAAGCAATACATTTGAAATTAGTAACAATTTTGTCAACTGAGGCGTTTCTCGGAACCTTGAGGAGATTTGTATCTCTTAGGGATAAACCCAACACCATTTATTCAGATAATGGATCAACATGCATTTGGACTAACGAGTTGGACACATTAGTCAAATTTTCGGAAAAAGAAAGTGAGTTATTGGAATTTTTATGTTTGAATGAAAGAATAAATTTGAAATATATTTCTACAACTTCAAAAGAAAAAACAAAAGACTCAAAGTCAGTCGACCACACATTTAAATGTAAATGTAAATAAATGTGTGGTCGACTGACTTTGAGTCTTTTGTTTTTTCTTTTGAAATTTTATTGGACCACTTTGAGATATGGATGATTTTCACGATTTATATTTCTACAAATTCACCAAACTTCGGGGGGTTATGAGAAGCAGGGGTAAAATCTTGCGAATTTCATTTGAAAAGGGTAATGAACAATTCATCGCTAACGTTTGAGAAATTAATCACACTGCTCAGTGGAGGCGGTGTTGAATTTTCATCCATTGGTCTATCTTTCCTCTTCACCTGATAATATGGACGTTCTAACCCCATCACAGTCATGTTCAAATTGATGGTCAGTTGAAGGTAGACTCAATTATTTCACAATAATGCTAGTATTCAGCATTGTAAATGATATAGCACCTGAATACTTCAATCAGTTCATCAACCTGAATGAAGACATTCATACGTACAGCACTTGAAATTCAAATAATATACAATCATATAAACAGAACGGCTTACAGAAGTACCATGAACTGATAATTTTTTCGAGGTTTCCACGAATTCAATGAACTACCGATGTATTGAAAGAATTATCTAATTGGGAAAATTTCCAAACAGCACTAAATGAATTTGTAAAAAAGAAATGAAAATAAGTTGAAGAATCACTTGTTCCAATCACTACAGAACTTCCCCCTGCGCCTGATAATTTACTGAATCTCATCAGCTGTGGTTGTAAAAATGGATGTGAATATTGCTGCGAGTGTAGAAAAGCATCAGGTTTGATGTGTTCGGCAATGTGTCGCCATTGTGTTGGCCATAATCGTGTGAAAATTACATGCTGATGATATGGATTTAATTTAACTGATCAAAGAATTGTATTTTTTTCTGTCTAATAAATAATTTCAGATCTATTTTTTATATTTTTTCAATATTTGAAGTTCCTTTAGAAAGATCGTATTGTTGAAAAAATATGTACAAATTAGATTTTTCTTAACACCTTGTATATATCATGACGCAAGCTGCGGAGGCTTGAGGAGTTTTGACTAGTTGTTAATCATCAAATACAGCGTCAGTATACCAAATTTCAGCTAGTTTTGCAGGATTCTATGTATTTGGTCAATTTTAATCTAATAATCCTGAGCATAACCCTGGGGTTAGCTGAAATTAACCCCAACATGTTTTTTTCAAAGTGAACCCAATGGCTTATGGAAATACTACCGCACACAGGAAACATATTAGATTTTGACTCACGGTCTTTTGTCTCCCTCCTCTACGCGTCTTTAGACACAACCTGGAGCTAAAATCTACAACTTTTTCACTTGTATAATGAATACCTATTTTATTTATTTTCTACTAAAGAGAACACTGGACATTATTTTTTCTCTTAGGCACGGAGCCCACTCTCTCACCCTCACCAAATTCATCCCGGACATCGTGAACCTGCTCTCGGACCCCGCAGCCACCGTACGGGACACCGCCTTCAACACCTTGGTCGACCTCTACAAGCACGTGGGCGAGAAGCTGCGCATCGACTTGCAGCGCAGGAACATCGTGCCGCAGGCGAAGTGGCCGGTGCTGGCCGCCAAATTCGACGAGGCCAAGAACCGAGGCGAGCTGTTGCCGGGTGCCGTGAAGAGTATCGACTGTGAGTATTCATTCTTGTGATGCACCTATATGATGAATATATCGATTCTTTCTCGGTTTATTCGACAGAAAACAACTACTTTCCTGGCTATATGCCACGACGAACATTGAATTATTATTATTATTATTATTATTATTATATGGGAAGGGCAGAGGTTTTCACCTATTTTGCCCAAAACTTGAGAACATTGTGAACACAGTCAAAAATTTCACATGGAAAAAAACAATTGGAAAGCAAAAACAAAATGAAAAGTACAAAATACATCACTAGGAACAATATTGACATACAAAACAAGATTTCGGACATATTTACATGAGTGCTCGACACATATGAATCGAGTTACACGCACTTGAATAACACGCACTAAATAAACCTGTAGCACATTTTGAGTCGAATAACTATTGTTGTAATGGTCGAGTCGGTTCTTGAATGCATTTATACAATATGAATTGACATAGAAGATATGATGTGAATTATCGAAGTAATAGAGTGCCACTATTGCCCTCTATGAGTAATCACAAAATAAGTTGCAAATGCATATTCCGTATGTCAGAAAACCTAGAAATACAAGATTCATGTTCATGCTGTTGAAACTAACAAAATTATTGTGAAATTTTGATATAAAATCTCTGTATCTCCTAAACCAGCAACATTCTCATTAGGCATATTGGGCTAAATCTCTTTGTGTTTACTATCTGTAGTTCAGAGATTTCCCATTCTTAATGGATCACCCTGTAGATGGGGCGGTAACTATAGCGTCGGTGAGAAGAGTTCCACTCGTAGAAAAGTCTATTAGTGAAAAAATGCTGTCTTGGAGAGGTTCTGAATTTTTCCTTAGAAATCCTCAGACTGTGGCCACGGAGTCTTTCGTCGATGTTTAAGGAGAATATTATATGGCTGAGATCCGCAGGGAAGGTATCATTGAGGATTCTGGAACATTGAATGAGGTCACCTCGTTTTCGTCTTTCTTTCAAGGTAGTCAAATTTAGTGCAGTGAGGCTATCGTGGTATCCCAGTTCATAGAGTTGTGGCACCTATTTCGTTAGTTTTCCCTGAACATTCTCGAGTAGTACGATGTATCTAGTGAGATTAGGCGACCATATCACGACATTGTACTCCAGTAAGAGGCGTATGAAGCTTTAACATAGTTGAACAAATAACTTACGAACTTGAAGCTGGGGGAAAACAAACTGTTGTCTATGGATAAAGTGCATAGACTACATTGCATTCAGCCTGCTGTAGCTGTAGTCAAATTTGTCAATGACATAAAGTGTTGGCACTGTTGGTAGTGATGATGGTTGAGTTGGTTAATTTTTTTTACATTATTACATTTTTATTAGTTTAGTGAACAATGAACGGGTGAAGAATTGGAGATAGTTCAAACAATTCAAACTAATTATGACGAGCAAATCAATTGACATATAAAAGAACAGCTACAAGATGTTTACAATACCCAGATTGTCCTGCTTTGCAGGCACAAATACAAATCCATTGTTCTACAGGAGTTCCTCTGGACCTCAACTGAAATTTCACTTCATGTGGGGAAGATTTCATCGCCGAAGTTTGTAGACAAAGTGCAAAAATGTGCCTTTTGTTGAAGTCTTCTGCCTCACACAAAATCACTTGATTAGCACGAAGAACTGCTTCTCCTTCCACTACTGGTCGGCTTTTTCCATCTGAATAGAGCAAAATATCTGATGCCAAAAGAACATCTACAACAGGCGTTATTAGCGTTTTCGATCGAATATTGACAATTAATGTCAAGAAATTTAAAAACTTATCACTCTTATCAGTAGTACACAGTACACAAGCTAATGACACTAATGGGATTGAGTGAGGATTGAGTTTGTTTTCCCCCAGTTTTGACGTGACTTTGACATGGAACGATGAAAACCGAGCGCCACCTGGTAACATTGATTCCGGCGAATCGGCAACGTGGTACTGCCACAGGTAATCGTATTTCAACTCTGCGTGAATGTGGCTTCTCATAAAGTACGTCATAGAAATGGTGAAGGAGCCAAGAAACTGTTTCATTTATTCATTTTACACTTTACTTTGAGATAAAAATCTCAATATTGGGAACTTCCCCATTAAGAATACCTAGAATTCAGGTGGCAACTACTGAACAAAATTCAAATATAAACCTTGGGAGTGACGGACAATTTTTTTATGGCAACGATGTTTATTTCATTTTGCAGTATCTTCTGACGAACCAGACAGAGTCCTGATGGCTAAACCGATGGTACCGTTGAAAAAACCGGTACTTGGCAGTGCTGTCAAGCAGAGGGCTATGGTAACGCCCAGTAGTGCAAATAATGGTAAGACTCTTCGTGAAATGTGCCTTATCGATGTGTACATAATTATTTTCAGCCTGCGATATTCTAATTGCTTGTGATTTTTTTTACATATTTTGCCTTTTGTGCATGATCAGCTCTCAGCCGTGTCGGTTCCATAAGAAATTCTGCTGCATCTTCATGTAAGTTTCTGTGATCCATTTTCGGGTGGTGGGCATGTAAAATACTGTGGCTTGTGCATATTTTGAATCTTTTGTTACTTTCAGTACTTTCCCGTCCTCGGGATTTTTCATTTGACTCAACATAAAAAAAAAACATTGAAATTTGACACTCTTCATTGTAGCCTCAAGAAAAAAATCCGAACCAGCTTTGCTGAAATTTTACAGTGTTATTTGTAGTAGACTCAGTGGCGGATCTACGATTTCTGGGGCCCTAAGCTTGATAATTCTTGGGGCCCTTGTGGCCCCTACCCATCATTTTTCTCCTCCTGTTATTTCTTCTCACCAATTTTCCCATCTAACATTTTCTGACCAAATAGAAGCGAAAAATGCATGATGAAAATATATAGGATATAAGGAACAAAAAAAAGTGCATTTATTGATATGGTTTAGGATATAATAACAAATAAAAAAATCAGAGCCACATGTAATAAAATGAACGTAACTATAACACTGACTAGGATCAGATACGTTCAAAATAAAAGAACTAAACCGTAACGAAATTACTAGGAGAAACATACTACGATATCACTTCCAATTTTCTGATTCACGAATCTGCGAATACTTTCATTGCACCATCATAAATCGAACTGCTCATCAAATCACTTCCGATGGAAAGCATTCCCAAAGTTTATTATGTTCTCTTCGGAATAAGGTACACAATTTGATTTGATTATTGATAATTTTGAAAATAAACGCTCTCCTCCGCAATTGGTCACTAATGGCAGTGTTGAAAACAAGTTCAATGTAGTATTTTTGCATTGAAAAACAGGTCCATCATTCCTTCAGTATATAGGGTCCCACCGATTTCATAGGAACATTATTACTATTTCCTCATCGGTATACGTTTTGCAGATGAAAAAAAATTGCCGTTCCTGAAAAATTGGAATGAAAAAAGAGAGAATCATTTTGTTTTTACTTATAATATTTTATCTAAATCGAAACGGCACATGTTTTTTTTTTGTTAAGTTTGCAAAATGCCATATCGAGGAAGTTATTGATCTTTTGTCGGATTTAAGCAACTTTCTTTCCCTTAACCGGCCCACTGTCGCTATGAGATCGGCAGGACCCTTCTTATGGTTTTCAACATTTTTGGAATGTTGCCGCTGCTTCTAGGTATATAAAATAAATACCTATTGCTCAAAAGAGAAATTCATTTCAATCATTATTTCATCTATACAAACGAATGATATGGGAAAATAGTCATGCAATGCCAGGGCCCCTCGGGGGCCCCTGCAAGGGTCGGGGCCCTAAGCTTGAGCATACTAAGCGTACCGGTAAATCCGCCACTGCCTGACTTTTTCTCGAGTTTTACTCTTTTCAACTTGAAAATTATGCATTGCCGAATCATGTATTTTCAAACTCTTCTTTTAAGAATACCTCAAAAAAGCATCCTGTGAATTTTGGCCACCTAGTACATAATTATTGGATTCTTGTATTTGACCCCTCCTATTCTATATACTTGTGATGTATTGTCACCATTCTGTGTTGGTAGTACTGCTTCACATAAATGTGTCAATAATGTCAATGGTTAATTGTCATATGTAGTTGTCAACGTATGAGAAAATAGAGGAAAAATCATTATTAGAGAGGTTAACTAATAAGAGTGGCATCATGTCTGTATGTTGATAATAAATGGCCAAGTTTATTGATAGCTTTTTATTTAGCGGTTTGGCTAGTACATTACAATACTTCAATAAGATTTTTCAGAAATTCGTCTTTATCGAGCACTACTACAAAAACTAACGGTTTTTATTAATTTCAACATCTTTAAACCACAAGTAGGGATGCTATTTATCTAGAAGACATCTTGCAGAGCCACCTGGGATTATATGACTATTTCGTTACGAAGTTGAAATGAATGGGTTGAAGTCATGAGGCACATTTCTAATTTGGATACATTTTTATCTTCTGATAATAATTTGAAGAAAATCATGGAGTTGATATTTTCTGTAGATCTATTTGAAATATGTTCATAAAATAGCGTTTTTGAAAGTTAGTTCTTCTGAAATAGGATCTTGAGGTTCTAGAGGTGTCAATGGTGAGCGTCAAATATCAATAACCCTGTATATTAATACTTCTTGCTCGTAGTTGTCCAATTTGCTTGATGATGTCATCAAGTAATTTTCTCCTCAGCACACCATATTACTGCTTTCACCATAAGCAACACTGATTTTTTCTTATCACAATCTATTTCAGCTGGTGCTGTGGATGAGGAATATTTTTTAAGATCATTTGACGACTGCCCTACAGTACAATTATTCTCCGCCAGGGAGGTTACAGAACAATTGAAAAATATTCAGGATATCATCTCCGATCCGAATAAAGATTGGAACAAAAGAGCGGATGCTGTAAGTCTGGAAAAAATTATTATTTGCCAAATACAGAAATTTACCCAGGATACCTTACCAATATTTATACAATATCAAATTGGTATTTCGGCAACGGCCATCCCCAACTGGAAAGAATATGTTGGCAAAAAGTTTTGCATGACTGATTTTTGCGTTTTTCTCTTGCTCATAATTACTGAAAAACATCCAGAGAGTTACTTACTAGTCTCCTAATCTCAATTTTTTTTTCAGTTTTCCTGTGAACGGCAACATAGTTGCTGTTGTGGTATGTTGGGTAAATTTTTGTATTCGATTATTTAAGCACGGTCTTAGAACCTTTACTGAATTGTCAAAATTTTTATGGTGAACATTTGATATTGATATTTGAAGTTTTGCGTGAGTTGAGCCCCGTCATCTAGCGTTCTTGTTCACTAATGAACACTCTTTAAAAAGCGTAAAATGAGATGTTCGTGGCACTCCAGTTCCGAATATGAATTTGACATAATAACATTTCAATTCTGATTCGTGTTCGACGCATGACAGTTTGTTCATGTTGCCAATAGAATAATGTATTCAATATTCCAAATTAGTTCATGGCCATAGTGGAAGGAGAAGATGGTGTGCCTACGCGCATATTATGTGACGTCATCTGGGATACCCATATCAGCTGCTAATCACAGACATTACCGTTGCCATGCGCGTGCGCAATGAATTCAATTCGAAATAATTCAATTTATATAAACAGTTACCTATTCCTTCGATTTTACTATTTTATTGATTCTAGAAATTGTGACGTTGAGGTAATTCGCAATCGCAAATAGCAAAAACATACGAATTATCATGCATTGCCAATCCCATCTGAATGACCCACTACTGTGTCGATTCTGACAGATTCAAATTCAGCAGTTAACGACGTTGACGTTGCTTCTGCTTCGACATCGACAACAGGAGTATCAATTTTTGCCGTTTTGTTTTTCAAATCTTTGCTGATATTTATATTTTGTGAGAAATTAAGAGTTTTGAATTCATTTTTAATTATTTCTGACTTGATATTCGACGGAAGATGTTTTGTAGGAATGGCATCTTGTTTCAAATATTTGTGATTTTTTGTCAAGAACCGTACTTTCGCAGTTGTTTGGGAACATTTTGCATGAAAATGTTTTGAAGAAATACGTGATGTAATATGAATGTGATGATAATATGATAGGAGAATACTTTGGAATGAGAATATAAGGAATATAAGGTAGGTACCATTATTTGAGTTTTTATTCTGTCGGCAGCAAGCTCCCATCGTTTCATTAGGTCTCCATTCTTGGAAAAGCAGAAAAATTCAAAATCTGTGCTTTTTGTATGTTAGTTCCTTACGAAGTTGAAATGAATGAAGAAATACGTGCTGTAATATGAATGTGATGATAATATGATAGGAGAATACTTTGGAATGAGGATATAAGGAATATAAGGTAGGTACCATTATTTGAGTTTTTATTCTGTCGGCAGCAAGCTCCCATCGTTTCATTAGGTCTCCATTCTTGGAAAAGCAGAAAAATTCAAAAGCTGTGCTTTTTGTATGTTAGTTGGAATTTCCATAACCAGAAACGAAACAAGTGGGCATTTCGAAATCATTTCATACAATTTTAGTACTTATATAATATCTGAAGTTCGAGACATCAATCACGAAAACAAATAATAGCAATGACAGTTATATCCCAGCTGACGTCATGCGCAGAACAAGACGAGTTTGAGCTTTCTGTTGAGAACACCATCTTCTCCTTCCACTATGTTCATGGCCCACATTCTTTTGGAAATGGTTTATTCATTATACAGATAGGTCATGCGAATGGCAACATAGCAAGAGACTGATTGGGCTATCGTACGTCTCCGCTGAAATATCTGAACAGAATGAAAACTGAAATTCATTATGTGCCCAACTTTCTTACAGTTAGCTGCCATGTTGTCATCCATTCTTAATACTCCAATATGTAAGGATTCAATAAATTATATGAATTTGAAGTTTGACGTATCAGTGACAATGCTCTTTGACGAGTTCAACGTTGATTTATTTCTCTTTCAGCTGAAAAAAATCAGATCTCTGATCGTAGCAGGAGCGATGGGCTACGAAGAATTCCACGTGGGCCTGCGCAGTCTCGACATGCATCTGCAAGGATCAGTGAAGGATTTGAGGTCGCAAGTCGTGCGAGAAGCTTGCGTGACGATTTCCTATCTCTCGCAGAAATTGGGAAACAAGTTCGACAAGACCGCCGAAATTCTGCTCCAGCCTCTGATCAATCTCATCCAGAATTCGGCTAAAGTAAGTATTTCACAGAAGTTTTTCGATATGTGGACCAAAATGTAGCACAAAGACACACAATAAGTTCTCGACATGAGGCTATTCTTGGCTTTTCCGATACTCTCTGGTGTCATTTTTATTTCGGAAAATGTTTTTTTTTTCTTTAGGAAAACCCCTAGGAACCCTTACAACTATTCATTTTGAAAACTTCCATAGTGTCTTCCTAATTACTGTCCTTGGACTCTTTTCAGGATAGCTCAACAATTTTTTTCAAAACTCAATCCATTAGAATCGGCATTATTTCTCTACATTTTTCTTGTTGAAATCATACATCAAAATGCTTGCGGTTCATATTTCTCTTCAGATTTACCAGATATTTTCTATTGCTATAAGGCAACTGTTGGCACTTGACGAGGTGAAAAAAAAAATCAAATGAATACATGCAAAACTATGTTTATTAGGAGATATAAAACGCCAGAGTTGAAATGGGAGGAAACAGTATATGCAAAGACCAAAAGTTGAATTATTATATCTCATAGGGGTACAATATTCTTCCGATTTTTCGGTTGATATAAATCCTTGGGCCACGCATTGTTAAGTTCCTATACTTAAAATTAATATCCCGACAAGCAACCCGTTAATCAATTTCTAACTCATCATTATGTATCTGGTCTGGTCTTTAGTGCCAATGCGATCATTATTATTTAAAAATCTCATTTCTGATAAAGTGTGACTATTTCTGAATGAAGAACTGATATTTCAGTTATGAGAGACACATGGTCATCCAGTAGAACAGTCACCAGGCCAGATCCAGGCGCCATTTTGAGAGATATATTTTTTATCTGATTCAAGATGTAGCACTCGAGCTAAAAAATGACGAATCAAAACAATAAACAAAATACTCACAAAATGTGCACGTTCATATATCATGCAATTCTTATTTTCACGAACCACTTTAGTCACAGTGTATTGAGTATTCAAAGGAAGATTTTTGTTTTGTAAATATTGTATATCACTACTTTGAAGTTGTAAACCAACTACTCAGAATTCGATACTTGGAGCGGCTAGGAATTTCTTATGAAATTTTAGGAATGGGGGCTATTGTTGTTGAAACATATATTTTTTGGCCTTTCTCACTCTATGATCAGCTATGGCACTGTTCTGTGGGGTAACTCAGTTGAAACTATGAACATTTTTAGGTTACAGAAACGAGCAATAAGATTAATAGCAGGGGTTGGTTATAGAGACCACTGCCAACCTTAATTCAAGCAGTAGGGAATTTTACCTCTTCCATGTATCTACATCTTTCAAAATTTGAGAGAAATTCATCCCAGAAGGCTGAGCATTCTAGCCTTCATCATTACAACACATGGTCTTCTGATGCAAATGAGTTACTTGTGCCTCGCCATAGATTAGTCAAAGCTGAGGACAATTCGTTGAACTTTAAGCTTTACAAAACATTATCAATCAGGTTGAATCTATTAATGAAATATGCTTCAAAACTACTGTAAAGAAACACCTTCTCAGATATTGTTTTTATTCTGTTGATGAATTTAATCAAACTTCAATTTCATGAATTTTATGCTCGATTTTATGTACTTGTGATACGATCGAGGATGCTATCTTGTAATGCTATGTTTGTTTTATCTGTGTCTTCTTTTCATTGTGTATTTCAACATTCTGTTCGTTAGTCTTCATATAATATTTTAATACATCTGTGCTTTAAAACTGACTTGCAATAAACCAATTTTGTATGAGTTACATAGTAAAATCTATCTCTCTATCTAATATAGCTACTGGCGTTTCATACAGATATGATATGAAAAGTTCAGTGTTCACTAATCCCATTTTGCAATGCACGGCGCTTATTTTGGCACCGCCTGGTTCACCAACCTATTTTTTCCATTCCTTTCAATCCGGTCCCTTTCAGATCATGGCCACTTCCGGCTTGATAACCGTCAACATCATCATCCAGAACACTCACAGCTCTCGACTGATCGGCATAATAACGAACAACGCACAGAAATCCAAGAGCAAAGAGATCAGACGGGCGTGCTGCGAGTTTTTAGAGTCCATTTTGAATAATTGGCCGAGGCACCCGCTGGAAAGGCACGTGGCCGTTTTGCAGGAGACGATCAAGATCGGAATCGCCGACGCCGATCCCGAGGCCAGAGTTAGTTCGAGAAAGTAAGTGCTTATCTAGTGACAAATTTGCTGAACAATTGATCACTGAAGTTTTTACCTCGTACAGATTCCACTCAATATTTCAAAATGAAAATCTATACATATGATTCATTTTAGCACCTTCTTAAACGTAACTTTTTGTTGAGAGCTCTTGTTAGTTTTTTAAAGATTTGGAAAACCTTGTGAATGTACATATGCTTCAATGAAAATCATTATAAAATCGGACAATTAACAAAGTTATTGTTGAGCAAACTTGATGATATTTTGAGCGGACCGATTATTTTGCCAGTGAGTGTAATAATAAAAAATCCATTTACACCTTCCTAGAGTCCCTGTATGTATTTGACAACTTTTGCAATAATAAGAGTACGGACACTATGACAAGCAGTGACAAAAGGCATAACCCCAAATTCTCAAAATGACTTTGAGTTGAACAAAGATGTTTTTCCATGCACTTCGGGTCTTTCCTCTACTGCAGTGGTGAAGGGTACATCCATATATTATCTTTCTCTGTCTTTCTCTTCATAAAGAAGTAATGACTCATCTCACTGGCGTAAAAGGGTCATAGTTCCATAGTTTTTTTGTTTCAAGGTATATTTCAACTGTTCATCCTTTTCTTTGATTTCTTTTCTGTATTTTTCATCATTCTCTATTAATAAATTTTGAATTTCTGCATATTTTCTCTCTAAATCTTAGATAATTTGTTGTTTGTGATCTAAAATACAGTTAATTTTATCTTGGTTTTCTATTTAAATTTTTTATTATAAAACTTTTTCAGAATTCGATAAAGAGTGTCTTTGGTAATCTTTCTGATAGAATGAAGGCTTCACATTTTCTTTTAATTCAATGGTATGTTCCACTATCAAATCTTTACTTTTGAAGTATACCTATTATGTTAAAATTGAAATTAGGATTGATATTATTCCTTCAAATAGGCATCATATTTCATATTCAATAGAAAAATTCAAATATTGGGGAGGTACCCACTTCGCAAATTTTGCTGGCTGTAATCAATTTCCATAATGACCACTACGTATTTTGTTTCCATTTTTGTAGCTCTTTTTTATCATCATGCAGTTCTCAACTACACAACGGTCAGCCATTTCGATTTTGAAAAAACTCATGTACGTTCATGAACTGTCAGTTCCTGCCAAATTGGTAATGGCATTTAAAATTTTTTAGGGTTATGCCTTTTGTCACTGCTTGTCAAATCTGTCAAATACATATATTCAGGAACTCTACACTTTACTAATAACTAGGAAAATATTTGTTTTGAAATTGAGTGCATTTGGATGTTTTATGCCGATTTTCAACTGAAATAACTCACTGATAGAAGCATAGGCTGGATTGGTTAACGGTGGGGATACATGACATCTCCACCGACTTGACTATAAGGAAAAAAGTGAGCCACTCAAGAGATCAAACATGCGCATTTAGGATCTGTCATGTTACACTCATGAATCATCCGAGGAACATAGGCATATCGAAGGAAAAAGGTTGGGAGTGGACTTCTAGAGAAGGTTGATGAACCATACATAAAGTAGTGAGAAACGAATGAACTATGCCGTTTTCAGGTCTCATAGCTTCCAAATACTCAGATTTGATAACTTTATTTCAAAAAAACGGCAAATTTGCATGTGGCTTCATTGTCCTGGATTTGCCTGGAAGCATCAGAAAGCTGTCTGTTGGTGTTAAATTGTCTGAACATAATTATCCTTCCTGAATGGCTAAGGTCCTATGGCCTCCTAATAGCCTCAAATTATTCTTAGGAATTCTAGAATCATTATTGAATGAGTAAACTTTTAATCCAAAATCGTCTAAAATAGATGAGCAGGTTGGGCACCTCACGCCTGAACTCAAATTCTTCACAGCTGAATGAGTATACAAAACATGCATTCTTTGGTGGTGGCAAATTTCAAATGTTTTCTAGGCAACTACTCCGTACATTTGCGACCATTTCGAAAAACTTTTGCATAATTTCCATAACCAATTCAAGTTGTGAACACACTTTTTTATTGTAAAGTAAAATAAAAAATATGTTGCCGTCATCGGCGGAGGTGGTAAATTTTCAGAGAAATTCGTGACATAGATAGAAACATCTCTTCAAGTTTGCCACTCTTTCAGATTTTTTTCGGAGTAGTTATTAACAAAAGTATGAATAAATAATTTATCCATTGTGATCCAAACTTGGAAATGGTTGCAAAAGTAGGGAACGGTCGAGGATTATATTTCCTTTGCTTTGACCATTTTGCCACTCTTTTGCATCTGTTCTCTGCAAAATAACCACAGTTGTTTATAATTTACATTTTTAACAATGTTGCTGGCATTGTTCCAGGGAGAAAATTTGTATAGTTCCATTCAACACTGAAATATAACTTCTGTGAAAGGTTGAAACGTTTTGCCATTTTTTATTTCAAACGCTAAAATGATTGGCCTATCTATTTAGGTCTTTGAATTCTGTGAGTATATCCCATTCACATAATTCCTTACTTTTTAGGGCGTTCAAGGGCTTCAGAGACCACTTCCCCGACCACGCGGAGAATCTCCTGCAATCGCTGGAGGCGAGCTACAGACGGGCGCTGCAAGGGGAGTCGATGTCCGCCAGCTCATCGAACAACAACATCGCCGGCGGCTTCAAGACGCCGCGGCAGTACGGCAGGTCGGCGGCACCCAGTACGACAGGTATATTTGCGCAGGTTGAACGCGTCGGTTTTGTTTCGGTAGCTTGAAAGTGCCATACTTTGTCCATTTCCTGCAAGCATTGATTCTCGGCCGTGAGCCCACCATGCACTCACGGCGTCGAGTGGGGGTAGCCCCAGTTGACTCCAGACACCTCTGGTTGAAAGCTTGAGGTCCCCACTCCCGTCATGGCAGTGCCGGATTTATACTCCCTTACGCCGGGGGCTAACTTTTACGATACCGCCACGCCGCCGCCAAATATTAAATTTCAATTGTCAGTTTCAAAATTTAAAGTCGTCAATGGCATCATCAAAATTCAGATTTAATAACGTCACTGATAATACTTGAAATTGATATAAGATATTCAATGTGTCCTCTACCATGGAATTCCCAAGGTAGTTTTTCACTCTTTTTGAAGATGAGAATGACCTTTCACCACTGGCATTACTAATCATCAGGAATAGTAAAAAAAATTCTCAGGGATTGCCAATATTCAATGAATTAGGAATTTGTTTTGATTATCCCAAAAACAAGGCTTAGTCTTGTTCATATTTTGCTCATCTATTTTTGATGTATTGAATGTAACAAAATATAAAACTTACCATTTCCGTCTTGAGATCGTGAAGTTCCCGGAGACTGTTCCGTCGGTTCTGATTCTGTCTCGAATTTAGAAAAAATGAATGTATTTTAGGGCATTTCTTGACAACTTCGTCTAACTGCTTTTGTTTATTGATCTTCTGCCGTTTCCAGAATGCACCACCTTCTTTTTTACTATTTTTTTTATATTTCAGTTTCCATATTTGTTTATTATTAGTACCATTATATCGATAACCAACAATACCAACGACAACCTATTAAATACTGAACTCTGATTTTGTTTTTTGTTATTGCACTCAAAATTTGAAGTAATTTCATGACATGACAAAGACGATGATAGTTCATTTACTGAGAGATACATAGTCTTCATTTTATGATGGAAGGATTATGGAGGGATTTTTATGCCTTTGGGACATATATATCATTTCGTTATCAGATGACGGTCGAAATTTGCAACCAGCTATTGGACGATGAGGTCTATGTGTAAAAAAAATTGCATCGGATAGCCTGTATTTTCCCAATTTTTTGGTAATTTCAGTTTTATTCGAGGTAGAAACACCCTAGGTACATACATACATACATGTATTAATATTTCCAGATATTACTTTCAATCCATCAATTAGAGTGGAGATTCTTAAGGAACATAAAAGTCTCATCTCCACCATTTGGTAAACCGACCAATTTCTATCATCTCAAAAGAACTCAAAGAATGATAGATAAAAAAAAATCAAAGAGTTCTGGAGAAGTATGGCACTTTCAGGGTACTCATGAATCAATCCGTTTTGTTACGCTGCTTCTAATTGGACGGCTAGGCAGCACCGAGAATCTGTCGGGCAGTGGTAGCGCTCTGCACAGGGCTCCCTCGCTACCACGTACCTATAGACAACGTAGCGGCATACCGGTACTGTCTAAAGAAAGTATGTATTGTGTTCTTCGATCGGCTCCCATCATAGAGATGATAACGTGATCTCCCCTAGTTATTTTAATTATTTTGTCCAATGGTATTTCAAATGTTACATTCAAATTGTGATAAAAAATAATATGTATCTCACAATATGGATTTCGTAGGTCAAAAGACACAGAGGTAGCTGTGATGGATGTCATTTCAGATATTCACTTTTTTGTAAGACCATTGACACTGTAAATCATAATATTTTATTGACTAAACTATCATCAATAGGTGTCAGAAGAATAATCCATGATTGGTTTCAAAATTATTTGAAAAATAGAAATCGGTATGTTGATGTGAATAATACTTGTAGTTCCTTGATGAATATTACATGTGGTGTACCACAAGGGTCAGTTTTTGGACCAATTTTATTATTCATTTACAATAACTCAATATTTACCTGAAAAATCTTTTTCCTTCGTCTTTCGCTGGATTTTTTGTGAATTGTTCAACAGCACAATGTGATGGCATACTTGAATAAATAAAACCTGATTCGTATGCCAAAATAATTGTGAAAAACAATTTCATTCCTATGTAAGTGAACAAATGAGAAAAGTGAGGTTGTTTTACCTCCAGGGTCGGTCATCTGTCACATGTAAACGTGACCTATACCAGAGTGAAAAATTTTTTTTTCGATACTTTGATTATACAACTTGTCCCCATATGTTACGGATTTTATGGATATATATAGGACAAATCAGAAACAATAATATTGTTAAATTGGTATTCAACAAAGAAATACTCTCTTTTTCAAGTATTCAAATCGTGAATGAATATATTATTATGGAATTGAAGTGTACTGAGCAAATATTTCTTTGATTTAATTTCAAGTCTTCCTGATTCCTTTATATTTTTCAACTAATTTGGATTATTCCTGTATGAAATATCGAAGAGGAGATTTAATTGTCTTATTTCGTGTGTATGAATCGTACATTAATACTCAAATTTAAGATTAATTTTTTCCTTGAATAATAGAACAACAAATTTCCAGTTTATATGGCGACACAAGATTTAGTGAATCCTCGGATCCCTATAGATTTACAGTTGGTTTTGAGAAATGTAAATTGTTTCATTTTGTAATTTCTCGAGTGGCTTTGAATGTATGATATATTCATACTTCCTGAAACAGATGTTGATTATAGTAAATTTCAAAAAAGAAGACACCATTGTTAATTTTGTTTGGTACCTCATCATCTGAGGAGGAAAGATATCTATGTTTGCTCTGTTTTTGATGTTCTCGAATAGGAAAATGAATCATCTTATGAACAATAATTATTGAATGACGGAGATTCGAGGAAATTGACGATATTGGTAATGTTGTTATTGAGAAAAGCCGTTTTCGTTTTTAGATTCTGCGCGTAAAGGTTGCAGAAGTAATTCTGCAATCGACCTTCAAGCTGCACAGCGAGCAAAAGCAAGAGCACAATATTCTGCGATGGCTAGAACTAAAATACAATCTGGTACCGCGAGCCTTCGTAAGTCTCGATTGTCACTCTCACAAAACGCTTTGCACGGATTTAGCTATTTTTTAAAATGTTAGTGGGTGTTCACTGACTGAAGGTGACTCTGGCATTGGTTTAAAATGTATCAATAAACATCTCATCAGTAGTGAAATGCATATTGCATGACTGATTCCAAACTTTTTCAGCGGAAAGAGCATCAAGAATTATACTTTCGCTGGGCATTGCGAAATGTGATTACAGTTTCAAAATTATGCTATGATCATTTCTGTTCCAGATAGAAACCTAGTATGATATTTTCACTCTATTACTCTATTATTTTTCGTTTCTCAGTTTACAAACAACCTATGTAGGTGTGATTTTCAGAGAGGTAGCAAAGTTATCAACAATTCAAGGGTAACTAAGCAGTTTTTATGTTTCTCTTATGTTATGCATCCTGCTTTCATTGAACGGTATAATATGTAAGTGTAAGTTTGAACAATGTTCATATTATTTAAAATGTTTCAACATTAAAATGATTGTTCATAATCTTGACAGAAAGGTGAATCTTGACATGAATACGAAAAAAGGTTAGGATAATAAATGAACAACTTAGTTCTAAAAAGAGGTCACTGGTATATTTGAAATATCGTGAATAAGGTAGATTTTTGCATTGTTTTTCAAAATTAGCAGACAATATCAATACTTCGCCTACTAGGTTTAGATTGATAATGCTATGATTTTTTTGCATATCAAAAATGGCTGAAAGTTATCAATCTATTTCCTGAAATTTTGAACTGAAGTCTTGTCAAAAACCTCAACTATGTCATAGATTACTGAATTCTAGACAATAGTTTATCTTCTGAAGTCTATGACTATGTACCTTTTACTTGTTGTCTATTCTGAAAACTTCATGAAGAAATAAGTATCTGAAATCAATGTGGTTCTAACTCTTTTGCAGATGCATATTTTCAACGAAATGTTGGTATTATACCAAGTTAGGGTCTCTGTATCCTGTGGTGCAGTATAATTTTCAGGAAAAACATCGGTAATAACATTTAGCAATTTTGAATTATTGAATTGGTTTTAATGCTCTCTCTGAATTTTTCAATTAATTGTGAAATGTGAACCTTATAATGTTCATTTGATTTTTAGTGAGTTGATACTTCAGACTTTCGTACACCCTGCTTGTTGATTTGATAAATGCAATAGTTGGATGCATAGTTGCTTGATTTCGAATTATTTAATGCAAAATAATGTTTAGTTCAGCTTGACCAATTTTGAGTGATAATTTCACGAAATATTTAGTTGATTGATATGTGATGCTTTCTTAATACCTAATATTTGATTTTATGAGATTCTTTCAGTGGCCATGACAGGATAAATAAGTTTTAATGAAAATGTTTCATGGACATTGAATCAACCTCAGTATTTATTTTGCCGAAAGGAATTTATGACATATTCTATTTTGTTTTTCGAAAATCTAAAGAGATGTTACTGCATTTCTTCATTTCATTTTTGCGTTATTTTCTGTATGTCAAAGGTTTCTTTCGAATTTTTAATGCTTTTTATCAGTAATTTAGTGTCGTTTAGTCTAATGTAGTAAAATTGTTGCTTTTTTTTCATGTATGACATTAGAGGGAGAGGTAGCTCAACAAGGTACATAATAGTTTTATACATTTAACTAAATAACCTTTCATCAAATCTTCTTTCTTCTGTTCTCATTCCTACAATATAGATCAATTATCAAAAAATATTTCTTTCAAAAAATAACTTCATAATTATTCAATGTAATGTTTTTTTTTTCAATTTCTTTCTATGTTTCCTGTCTTTGTAGTATTAATATTTTGTTGGTATATGTAGCTCGACCTAGAAAATCTTCAGATGTCATATCTACTGCTTCTCCTGAAAGAATGGCTAGGACAAGAAATAGAAACTCCCAATCACAACGTAAGTAATATTTCTTTCAAATTTACTCTTGAGTTCATACTTCCACATCGCTTGAGATTACGTTGATACAGATCTCAACCATCTCGCTCACGAACTTAGGGTTTTGGAGATTGATATCTGAGAATTTGTACGCAGTATGTTTCTGATATAATTGTTTTGAATTCAAAATGACTAGGACATGTCCCCAAATGAGTAGAGTTGAATCAATGGAGTTTCAAATATCGCACAATCACATTAAAAACATCATATTCCATCTAGAAACCCCTTTTTCAATCAACTGCAAGAGCTCCTCATCGTTTAAGAGGTTGTCTGGTGCTAGTTATCATGCACTAGAATGAATAATATCAAATTGAAATTGATTCACAATATCCGTAAAACAATACAAGGTGCTAGAAAAATCCTGGAGTTCGAACTATATAAAAAACGATGTATTTAATAATCAGTAATCGAAATGCTCCTGTTTGTTTCGTCTTTGTTTTGTCTACACAAGTAATTTTGGCAGTTGTCGCAAATGTCACCAAGAAGGAACTCTTCACGACCGTATATGCACTGTCATTGAAGCGTTCACACCATTTTCTTCAGATGGCTGTCAATTTATTTTATATCGACCCAAGAGCTTGCTAGGAATTTTGAGAAGGTATTCATTGAATTCGAAATATTGTCATTTATAAAGTATAACCAGGCCTCTTCAAAAATATTTCATTGAAATTCCAAAAAAATATTCTTCTGGTAGCCCTCGAGGTGGAGGGGGAGGGTCATGCGGGCTTCAAAATCACAAAATTTCATACTTACTGCATTTCTTAGGAATCTCCTGAAACAGGTGGATGCTTGATATCTTTGTATTACATAATATAAAAACAGTCATAGCTGGATAGAAATCATATTTGAATACACCGTCCTCGTTTGGGGACACTGCGAATGGGTGTTGCAAATCCGTAATAAACAAGTATTGTTTTTTTCATGGCACCGCATGGTCCAGTCCAGTGACTGAGGTGGCTGCTAGACTGTCGAAAATCCGGACTGCAAAGTACACGACATAAATCAGAACGTATTCTGTATGATTTTTAGATTCCTGCAATCTTTTTTCCAGCGACGAGTAGATCGGGTTCTCCCAGCTCGCGTTTGGCCTATCTGTACCAGCGAGCAGCCGACCACGATAGTCCCAGGCCGAGGAGGATGTCTTCAGGCATTCCCCGATCGACGCAGGGTTCTAGGTGAGCTTTATCGGTTAGACTCTAGCTAGACCATTCATATTTAATTTTGCTGATATTTCGTCAATTCTTCGAATATATAGAAAGTATACAATTCTAAAATTGGATTGTCTGGTAATTATACTATATATGCAGATGATACTGTACTTTTGTAGGATAACAAAAATTCAATCATTCTAGAAAATATTATTATTTGGCTATATTCAAGCATTTTATCAATTATGTTTCGCATTTGACACTTATACACAAATTTGAACCTAAACTTCGAATCAGCAAACATGAAATAGTTAGCTTCACTCACCATTGCCAATTGGCGTCTTGTTTCTGATTCTTCCGACTGGGCCCAGTTCACAGCTTCCAATATTTGTTTCCGACTCACAATTAGTCCAAACACATTAGAAAATAGTACTACTGACTATGCACCACATTTCCAAATTACTAGAAAGTTTATTAAAAGGTTTATTGCCTCTTTTAGAATTCTTTTACACGAATTATTGTTCTAAGAATTGGCGCGCGAATTGTGCGGCATTCCATTCTATTGGTTCACGTGACCAATAACAACAAACGGAGGGAAGCATGTTTTCAAGTGTGCTGATTTTGCCGCGAATATTCAAAAATTGAATTCAGAATCAAGAATACGAAACAAATTAATACCAATAAAACTGAATATATAATATTCCATCAGAAAAATAAACAGAATATTAGTTTCAATCTCCAAATTAAAAAGAAAGTATTGAAAAGAACTACACAAATAAAGAATCTTGGTATGTGGATTGATGAAAAATTGAAATGGGACAAGAATATAGAGGTACTGATACAAAAAATATGTCCAATCATTGGAGCTTTGCGACGATGTCCTAAACTTGATAAAAAAGTCATAAACATAGTACTTCATTCTCGTATACTCAGTCGTATTACCTATATGATAAACGTTTGGGGATCTTGTTCAAAAAATTATTTCAGTAAAATATCTGCACTTTGTAAGAAATCACTCATTTGATATCCCAACAAATGATCTGTATGCGATGACAGAAAAATTTTCATTGGATGAATTGTATAAAATAGATTCTCTTAAAGTTTCATATAATATTATAAACAATAATCTGAAATCCAATTTTGTTTTGATAAAAAACTCATAAATTCATGGTCATCACACGGGACAATTAAACTTATTTCATCTTGATTCTGCTACTTCAATAATTGGCCAAAAATTTACCCACGCTGCTCTAGCTGAATTCAATAAATTACCACATAATATTAAAAATTGCACATATTTCAAAATTTAAAATTGAAATAAAAAAACATGATTTTATAACCAAATGGATAAAATTGATACTTTGCCATCTACTGATTAGTCCCTGTTGCTATTTTTTATGACTTGATGGATTTAGCACTTTAGATTTTTTTTGACTTTTTTGTCGTTGTTGTCACCTTATGTTATTTTATTATTGTTGTTTGTAAGCAACTTCCTCATACCAGAATTTGATCTCTGATTGGAAGCTAGTTTCTCAATAAACAATAATACAGGGTTTTTCACTTGAAACTCCGCACGCCAATATCTCGAAAACGAATAGAAATATTCAATTTCTGTATAAAGTAGTCGATGGATGAGGTCAAGTAGATTTTTTTCGAAGTTCAAAAAATTCAACTCCTACTAAGAGCTGAGCGTCGAAAATATAATTCGATTGCATTGACTGTTATTTACTGATGATATTTATATTTATAAACTTTCTTGTAATCTACTGGAACCTATTTATTTCAGTCATTTCTGAGTTATACCGGTTTATAGTGAACGTTTCGTGATTGACAAAAATATTACCTATGATTTTTACAAGAATGTCTTGAATATTAGTTACTTCGCAACCATTGTTATCGCAATTGTTTTCACAAGCAAACAACTTGGAAAAATTTTTGCATCGGGAACTTTTATATGCGAATAACACTGTGCGCAAACTCTTTTTGCTTCCCTACAATGGGGAAGTTTCCTATATTGAGGTTTTTATCTAACTGTGAAGTTTTTAAAAAATTAATATATACGTATTTTTTCTTTTTTTCGTAAGATGAAATTTCAATTCAGAAAAAAATTAATAAAAGAGGAACTTGGCTCCTCCACCATTCCCATGACGTATTTTCTGAAAATCCACATTCACACAGAGTTAAAATACGATCGCCTGTGTCAGTACGACGTTGCCGACATTATCATTATGTCTAGATTTTCGGAAATTGTTCTTTGAATGCATAATAACTATATCATAGCACAGCAATGGGATGTAATAGGTTCTTCAAACCTACTTTGTCAAGTATTATGAATAATTCCCATAAATCTCTCATTGGCTGAATGAAGTTGATTACTAATAAAGATAAATTGAGATATTTTGGGATAGTATCTATAACTTTTCACTATCGTTATATTACAATATGTTATTCATAACTTGTCAGTAATTTTTTTGCTAATGAATTCGTTCCTTAATAAAACGGATCTATTTTCTAGGATTGTTGCAGATTATATCTTGCAACAGCGCATAATGGGTGCCGGCTTCATTCTGTTCTGACCGATGGCAGTAAATTAGGAAGGATAGTATCATTGAATGTAGCCGATAGTGATTCATTGATTCAATGACATTTTCGTTTAGGATCGAGCTCTATTCGAGATATTTCAATGCATAAATAACAAAACCATATCTTGTCAGAATGAAGCCAAGTTATGTATGTTTTTGTTTAGCAATTTTACTTCTTCTTCTATTTTTTTCATTCGTTTCTTATTCGATACCTATTCGCTAGCTATATTCTTCACCATCAGCTATTTTCAGACTAGATTCAGAATGTACGTCACAGTTTGCCGCCCCGAAAATTAGAAATTGCTTTAATTTGAAAATGAAAACGACTTGGACTTTATCGTTCGCCATTTCGTACAGCGTGGACATAAAACTGGAGAGTTCCGAACTTATTTTATGAAAATTCATCCGAAGGAAACTTCCCCATTTGTCCTGCATCCTCCAAACACTTAGAAGAACGTGTCTATTTCGATTTCTGAGATTGTTTAGATTTGAGAATGTCTCAAGATTTCCTAAAAGATATTCGGGTGTTCTCCTTGTTAGAACTTTATGATTATGAGTCATGATTATTTGTATTTTTTTTTACTTGTTATATCTTATTATAATTTCATAATTGTATGTATAACATTATGTATATTGTTTATGTATCCCTATTATAAACAACTATGTTTCTTGGGGTAATAAAGACAATCAATCAATCAATCAATAGTAGGTGTAAAATTCGAAGATCGTTCAGCCTCAGCCAGTCACAATCTTCCGCGAATATCTTCCACCTTTTTATTCAACCAAAAATCAATTATATTCTTCTTTTCAGGGACACGTCTCGAGAAACGAGTCCCAACAGGGGCAACACGAGTTTGACAAGGCTACGGAGGGGGAACGACAGGCCGCCGTTGAGTCCCGCTTCGAGACCGGTGTTGGCACAGAAAATTCTGCAACAGAGCAGAGAGGCCGAGAATGCATTAGCCGACGTTCTCGTGAGTAGCAAATTAGTGGTCTATTCCACCACCAGCAATGTTTTTCAATCATAACATTCAATTCTGTAGAATCATTTTGAAAGCGAATATTTTTTATTCTAATGAAAATCTAGTCGTCATGACCGCGAGCATAACGATTTTATTGTAAAACTTTTCTAAAAATAATTCATAAATGTTATTTAGTTCCAGTTTTGTACAATGGGCAATTACTTCACTGTATTGTTAGGGACCTGAATTGATTTTTGCATTACTTCTTACGCGTTTCTGATATAAATAATGTGTCTATGCATTGTTTGAAGTTGTTCCTCGATACGTCCGATATATGTTGACGTCAGTTCTTATGCTGTTTCATTATTGGTCAGATACTCTTCCAAGTCACCTATTATAATCAATTTATCAAAAACATGTTAGACCTATTGTTAATGAAACTACATCCAAATAAAATATTTCATTTGACCTGAGGAAGTCATTATGTTATATTTATCAATTTGTGACTTTTTCTAGCTACCAGCCTGTCAAAATATTTCTTATACTCTATAACAAAACATCATGTAAATATTGGCTATAGAGACTCGGCAATTCTGTGGTCAATGCTGAGAACTGACAAGACAGCGCCCACAGTCCTGTGTTGTCATGTTTTCCAGACCAAATCTCCTCTATATAATGTGAATTAATATTATTAACAACTTAACATTAAGACACAACATATAAGAGGAAAAATTACGAGACAATGGATTTTTTATAGCTAATTGAGGTTATTACCAATACATAATTGAGAAATCATGAATTAGTAGCCGTAACCTGCGCTACTTACTAAAATAAATTTGAAAGAAAGACAGAAATATTGAATTTATTTCGAGTCATTTTATTGATTATAGCTGACCCGGTAAACGTTGTTTTGCTATGTACATCATTTCTAGAAAATAGTGTTCCAGTTGTATATTCAACAACATATTTTTTATTTTATTTTCTACTTCTGTTAAGTTTGAGTAACCATAAAAGCGTATTTTCTTAGTTTTTCATATTACTATTTATTTTCCACTTCTTTTCAGGTCGGTAATCTACCTCTAGTTTTCTAAACTATTATTCATTTTATACTTCTTCTTATTTTTGCTATCAATGAAAGCATGTTTTATTAGTTTTTCTAAACACTATTTATTACAAAGCTCGTTCGACACATTGAATACCTCAGATACCAATTTCAAATAAAATCGGATCATAATTAATAAACTCGTATGCCTTATTTGATCTGCCATCTTGAATTTCCACAATTTGACGAAAGAATCATAATATCCGAAACCGAAAACCCCCAGATACCCATTTTGAACAGAATCGGATCATAATTACAATAATATTCGTCCGCGATATTGGATGCACCATCTTGAATTTTCAAATTTTGAGGAAATAATCCTAAACTCCGACCTCAAAACACCCCAGATACCATTTTTTAATAGAACCCGATTTTAATTACAAAACTCGTCCGCCATATTGGATCCTCCACCTTGATTTTTTTTTATCTCATAAAAACATTCTTTTGACAATAACAAACAAGGAAAAATCACTTGTGAAGCGTTGTCGGTCGAATTCTTCTGATGTCTTAATGAACATTTTGGTGTAGAAGTAAGTTGAGTTGAATCATCTCATTCGAGTTCAAACATTTTCCCAAGAAGAAAAATTTTTTATCAGAAAGCCAATCATTGTTTTTCTTTCTTGTTTGACCATATTTTCGAAGTTACCCATGATGAGTTATGGACTACTTTGTAAAATATAATTTTCGCTTGTATCTCATGTTTCCAATCGAATTTGTTCCAGAGCTCGTCGGATCCCTTCAGGAGTCCCAGAAGGACGTTGCGCTCCATTGACAATCAGTCTGACGAATCCGAGACGTCTAGCGTGTGTTCGGAAAGATCGGAGCGATCTTTCGAATCGTTCAAAAGGCCTTGCGATGTAAGTGATTTTATCATATATCATATATCGTCAAAAGGCATGGCAACATTGGCTTATTTTTCTAGCATTTTTTTTATTGATTCATCAATCGTCATAATGACAATCTTCTTAATTTTTTTTACATTCAAAGGGGTTGGTTTTGAAGGGATTTCATTTCATTTGCAGGTGGGGAATAAAAATGGAAGATCGTTTTTAAAATGAATACCTACTACCTAATAGACGTACAGTTCTCAACACACTAAACAGACCACTCAGAATGCGTCGGTATGCTTGTTTTTCTAATTTTGACATGAAATGTAGTTTGGAATCTTCTTACTTCACTTAACCGGTTGTGTGAAGTAAAACATTACATAACTGGTGATGAAATGTTCATTTCAAACCAATTACTTGATGAAAATAGAGATGGACGGGGAGAATACTACATTTTATACTACTTCCTCAATATCACTTGGGAAATCTGAAATATTAGCCATTTTTCACTAAGGAAAGTATCAAAAGAATCTATTTCGTGAATTCCGTCTCTGATTTGAGACGTATTATTGCTTGACTGATACTTTAAAGTGACGGTTGAAGTCACTTGCCTACTAAGTTTTGTACACGATCGGTAGAACTCATGTCATAGTCACATTAAATGACGTTCCTAACTGGTTTCGTAACTTTCTATTAGTTTTATCTAACGTAAACTTACAGATGGATTCTGAATATATTGTCATGAAAGCGAGTTTTAGAACCCACCAGTGTAATCGAATTTATAATCCATTAACCTCTGATGAATAAACATTCAAATATTATGATTAAAAGAATACAATAATTTAATCAACATCACGAATGGAGAATAAAAAACTAATCAGGGTTAGTCGGATAGATAGATTTGAGAGGTAGGCGGGTAGTAAAGGTGCCCAAGAGAGTTTGGGCCGTGTTGGGATGGCCAAGAGAATGGTCTTAGTTCAGGTTGAGAAGATGTAATATTATTAGAATTGTTTACCAGATAGTTTCGGTTTTTCAGTTAGCTCTGGGAGCGGGGAACTCCAGACCCCATGCCCCCCCCGTAATTGCGCCACTGAGTCAAACATTACCATGATGTTATGATTAAAGTATACACAGTGTATAAAGTAAAACCTATAAACTGTATGGTCTGTTTTTGCGATGATATAATTGTTCTGTGTTTCCCGCAGTTTATATTTTGCGCTAAATTAAAAAAATGGTCAAAGTCTCATGATATAGTGACTTTGGAATTCCGAATCCATATCCATTTTTGTCGTAAATCTAAATTATAACTGAGTTACTGCTATCTTTCTCTGAATATCAAAAATCGCGCATCTCCCACTTAAAACTATTTTATCCAACTCTAAATGGTTAGCATATTACATATTATATATTTTCATTATTGTGGTAGATCTGACGGATAATCAACTATTTAATTCCAAAAGTCTTTGGATTCCAGAAAATAAAGGAGCATCCGGAGTTGGTTTATTTAGTTTGAGAACTGTATTTTAAAAAGTAGGCCAAATTGAAACCTGAAATTTTGCAACATAATATAATAGCGTTTTCTACTCGCCGATTTTTAGAACGTCCTAGTACCGAGCAACTACAAGTGGCTCGATGTTCTCATAAAGTGCTGCTCCAGCACATAGCTGTGGAAATCAAAATTGATCACATCAACTAAAAAGTACATTTTTCTGAGATTGGCTATACAGAATGTGTTTTTTCTGAACCAAATTCATCGAAACATATCTAATGTAAGTTTTATTCGCTGCAAAGAACGTTCAGGTTGATATGATTATTTGGTGAATGCTGTTGTGAGTTCAAGAATAAACTTCAATGAGATAAGATATATTCTCAATGCACCTGATGATTCAAGGTTATGAGATCTGAAAATTCGAACTCTGAGCGAGCATACAGCAAGTTTGCAGCCAGTGGAAATCGTGTTTCAACATCACTTTGAATAACGTTCGACTCAGTACAGCGAGTGGAAAACGCTATAAGATTTCTCATTATTTGTAAACAAGTTGACTAAATTCCAGTCGGGATTTTTATCGCCCTTTTTGTTGAAAATCCTGGAGTTTGAATATTCGTGAATTAGCTTCATCATTTTGATTTGCCATTCACTGGAGTTTTTTTGTATGCTTATTATCATTTTGTGTATCAGTCATACTCATGGAGTGGCTCTCAGCAAAGGTTATCGAGCAGGGACATGTGGGAACCGTCCCGAGTAAGTTCAGAGAATAAAAAAAAATAGCTTCTTGGCTGCATTTAACGCTTCTTGGCTGCGAACTGCTTTTTGCACACCCTTTATCTTCCAGCACTATTTGGTTGTTCCACTAATGTGTATAATATCGTCTTACACCATAGAGGGATATTTCATTCACATTCCCTGTTGAACCCAGTTAGAGTATTTAGGTGAAGGTGGTGAGAAGTAACTACGTCATAATGACGTCAACATTAACTATACCCATTTCCACAGTTTACCCGTGTATCTTACTTCCATTCACTCCATTCATTTTCGATTCGAATATTTCCATCATATCCTCCATTTTTCACAATCATTTTTTGTAAACTATGGTAAACCCAAGGGCAGGTAGGGAAAGTGTACCCTAACGGAAATGACGTCACTGTTAAACACAATGAAATGGGTTTATCAGCTTTAACCATGACGGGTAATGTGAATGAAATATCCCTCAGGCATGTAACATCCTCATTGAGAGGAAATTTTGGAATTCACCGTAAGCAACGTCCTTTCTCTAACCATAGAATTTTTTCATGATTTCCTGTTCATGGAAATAATCCAAATTTTCTTATTTTCAATAGTAATAATATAAGTACTTCAAAATATTCGCGTTATACATCGATAACTTGTTGCATAATTACAAAGAGTGTCAGTTTGACAGTTGAAATAATCCGACTGCGAAGCGAGAGTATTATTCTGTTAAACTGACACAATAGAATAACATCGTTTTTTCTCAAATCCTAGCATGATATTGAAACAACTGAAAAACAATATCTTTGCATGACTATGTGAAGTTAGATTAACATATTATTAAACCTAGATATGAGTTTCAACTCACTGGATTAGTAAGTGCTCATCGTTGAGATCTCAAGAACCGAAAAATAGAAAAAGGTTAGGTGAAGAAATGCTGCGAACTCTCATGTAAATTTACATTTTCAAAGTGCTCTATAGTCGAATCAAAATATATGTGACATAACAAATAATGTGACTAAATATCAGAAAAATATATTATAAATTCCCATAGTCATAGTCATAATATCGTTCAAAAAACATTTTTTCAGCTATGATAAAACATCGATTCTCATCTTGTGGAAGCTGGAGAGTTGGAGCTTTTTCGTGCTTTTGGGTGTATGATAAATTGACATTCATCATACAGGGCGTGGAAAGAAATTCTGAATTGAGACTTTATCACGAATCTGCGATTAGAGGTCTATAAAAATCACAAGTTTCCATCGTTCAAGTTTGAACCCCCTGATTGGGTATGAAAGTGTTGAAAAGGAATATTCTCAGATCAATTATGAACATACAAAAATGGATATATATTTATATGAAGCAATACATTGAGAATTCGCATTCTCTATGTGATGAGAATATCTACTCTTTTTCAGTTTATTCAATAGAAAACAACTACTTTCCTGGCTATATGCCACGACGAACATTGAATTATATCTATTGAACACACACGATAAGAGTTTGAAAATAAAATATAAAAACTTCTGAAATGAGAATTTGCATTCTCCTTCAGACAAAACATATGTACATGCACACATCATTCTGAATATTCAACAGAAAACAACTACTTTCCTGGCTATTTGCCACGTCGAACATTGAATTATATCTGATGAACATTCAAGAGGGGAACATGAGAAATACAAAATAAAATCCTCCTAAATTGAGAATTGACATTCTTCTTCAAATCGGATAAATAATATGATGTATAATGATATAGAAATATAACTTACCAATATATTCAGCATTGAAATGAAAATTGGAATGTATAGGAGAAGTATACTGGCATAAACTGAAGTTTTTATATTTTATTTTCAAACTCTTATCGTGTGTGTTCAATAGATATAATTCAATGTTCGTCGTGGCATATAGCTGATTGATTAATGTTTCACGTTTCTTGAGATCTCAATGAATGACCTGTCGTTGTTACAATATAGTTCAGAACTATTTTCATAAGTAATATCACGATGTTCTGACTATTCGAGATAATTCGGTTGCTTCATTGTTCACGAAATTGAATTGTAAATGGAGTTAATATCTAACAATTGCCTAGGTTTATAAAGATTTCTTGTTGGTTCGAAGTAATCTAGTTTGTATATACATTTAATAATTTTGGTTTGAAGGATTTTGATTGGCTTCATAATTGATAACCTAGCTGTACGTCAAACTGAAATCAAGTATTGTAATTTTGAATAAACCAAGAAAAAATAAAAAATTTATTGTCAAATTCAAACAATTTTGGATGAAAAAGCGCGGAACGACTATGAAGCTGTTGTCACAATGCAGGATTATTCTTAATGAATCTAAACATTCAAAAACACTAACAGCTGTCATTTCTGTGTCCGAACTCTCATCTAAATAATACCATCCAGTGACTCTATTACATTCCATATAGGACATCAACCAAATTATGATGATGTGCACAAGCACCAACTGGCAAGAACGCAAAGACGGCTTACTCTCCCTACAGTATTACCTCGCCAACGAAATCCAATTGACGGAAGGCGAACTGAAACACCTCACCGAAATATTCACCAGAATGTTCATGGACTCGCACACGAAAGGCGTAAGCGTCTTCCTGGACACCCTACACGAGGTCATCAAAACGTACAAGGGCCAATTGGACTGTTGGTTGTACGTGCTGCTGCAGCGAGTCTTCCTGAAAATCGGCACCGAGACGCTGAGCTCGATACAGAGCAAGCTCATGGCCACCTTGGATCTGATCAAGCACAGCTTCCACGTCAAGTCGCTCATCGGGAACGTTTATCGGTTTCTGGTGGACGCTACGCAAACGCCGAATGCGCGCGTCAAGACGGTCGTCATGAATTTTTTGAGCTCGCTCTGCACCAACCCGGACGCTGCTCAGTACCTTTCGCAGAATTTAGCCAATCAAGCTCTGCTGAAGATCATTTCGTTTGCTCAAGACATGAAGTCCAGTGAGACGAGGCATGCTGCCAGGCTGTGTTTGGTCGCGTTGTGGAACTGCAACACTCCTCAGGTATTTATATTCTTTTGTTCTCATTGTGTTGGTGCCCATCATAATTTAGTGATTCTTGTATAGGAATTCAAATGATGTGATCACTTCCAGTTAGAAGGACAACTCTCTATATCGCCAATTTTGTAAAAATGGCGAAGCAAAGATTCAAACCAAATTCACAGGCATTATGACAGGTTCATTTGACTTCATATTTTTATTTCAACAATTTTTATGGAACTGGAAACGGAAATATTTTCAACTTTTTTGTTAACTTATGAGAGACTCATTTTCTTCAATAAGAAACATGTTGTATGGTGAGCCCCTGATATCAATTTTCGGACCGATTTATTTCTTATTTATATAATTTCTATCACAAGTTTGAAATTGCAAAGTAATTTAAAATTATTTGCAGATGACAAAACTCTTTATTCATTATAGAAAAAATATAAAATTAAATGAATAGATCAAGTTCTCACTTCAATTACATTATGGCTTGATGATATTGTTATCAATGACACTAAATTTCGACAAATCCTCTTTCATGTTCATGTTGAAAAGAGATACCCGATTACCAAATCGATCCTCTGAAATTCGAGATTTTTTTATAAATCCTAAAAAAAATTCAATATTTAACTATAGACCAGTCATCGCATATTCAAAGACAACTACCATTTTTGGAATCGACATCTAGACTATACAAACCAATGACTCTCTTCAAAGTATATTTTCTTGCATTTCATTAAAAATTGAAAAAATCACTCAAATATCACCTTCAATGTCAATTCTGAAAATCATACTCATGAGACGAAGTGATCACATGAATACTGTCAAAATGAACACCCAATTTAGAAAAAAAATCGTCATATTTTTGTGGTGTAAATATTCATAACAGTCATGACCATGACAGCATATGACAAGTCGTTATGATAAATACCTACTAGATTCGAGTGCCATTCTTGCGAATCTTGCATAAGAAAAGTGAATTCCGGTTAATTATATCAGAGGTGGCTATATCTTCATTAAGTAGTGGTTCATATAAAATGACGAATACTACCTTTATAGCAAAAACACACTTGAAAATGACTAAATAATGGTAGCTTCTAGAGCTAGTGGTGGAGAAATGAATGCTCCAATGAAAAGTATGCACCTAGCTCTTCTCCTTTTTTTTTTCTTTTTTTTTTTGATTTGTTAGAATGCTCCCACACGTAGATTCTGCTTTTGAGAGGGACACCTTTTAGACGTACTTTTCATCCTGTGCCTTTAAACCCCTAGCGAGGGAGTGTCACAAACCTAAAATTTCAAATGGAAAGTGGGGTCGTGATACATCATTTGAACGGACACAAAATTATTTTTCAAAGATACCCTATTCCTTGAAATTTGTTTAAGGACAGTCTTCCCAATATGAAAGCAGATGGGTCACATTTTCAACATTGGTCGAAGGTAACGTTTTAATAAATCAGTTCAACAGTTTATTTGCCCTCTTCTCGCTAAGCACTGTTACAAGTAACAACATTGAAACGTACTACTGATTTAAAATGTTCCAATTTGTATTTCTTTTGTCATTAATTGCAAAATTATCAGGTTAATGGTCTTAGAGCTGTTTTCTCATCAACTGTTTTAGTAACTTCCAACAATTATAGTATCATAAGACGGATAATTTTTGCTACCTTTCAAATGATGTATCACTCGATCCCATTTTCCATTTGAAATTTTAGTAATGGCACCCCTTCGCTAGTGGGTTAAAGGCACAGACCGAAGAATATATATATATAAAATGTGCTCCCCTCAATAGCAAAAATCTACGTGTCCCCCTCAAAAGCGAAATCTACGTGTTTCCCTATACATAGATTGACACTGAAAAACACCCATCATAATATGCAGCTTTGAAGTTTGCGTAAGTCTCAACAATGTGTAATCAATTTTCAATGTACAAAATACGTTGACATTGTTTATTTTTTATGTTTTTCCTTTGTCTTTCTCCGAAATATATTATATTATTATTATTTTCTCGCCAGGTGACCATGATGCTGACGGAACTGCCGAAGGAGACGCAAGACCTCGCCCAGCACGTCGTCCACCACCACATGCGCAAGAGCTCGACGGGTAGCGAGCCGGGCAGCCCGATGGCGGCGGCCGGCAGCCCGAAGTGCCTCTCGCCCGGCGTGTCACCGCTCAGGGACGGGCCGGACCAGGAGGAGGTCTACCGCAGCCTCAGGCGGACCACGGCGGAGATACAGAATTACAGTTTCGAGACGTCAGGTAACTTGAATTTATAGCCTAATTGTTTCAAATATCCGGCTCGAAGGACCAAGGCTCTTCAATTTTGGACTGTATGAAAGTTATTAAAATTGCGGATATTTTCACGATATGATAGATGGTTTAGCAATCCATATCGATTCATAAGGGGTAATTCGTGGTTTAATAGTTTAGGGGTAGCTGAAAGTATGAGACTATATTCACATAACAATATTTATTGAAGCATGGAATATTATGGGTAGTGATGATAAATATGAGAAAACAACAATGAATATAAAGACCTAACTTACATTATAATGACCATTAGGACGAGCTGTTGTCAAGTCAAGAGTAGCCCCAGACCAGACTAACTTCGGAACCCTCACATCCATTATTTATATACATCATTCTATTAGATTTGCACGTTTCTCATTAGAGTTCCTTGGTCAGTATTCATAGTTCAATGTCAACGGATGATTTGATTAACTTAATGTTTATGAAACCCTCATGGTTCGAAATTACTAATATACCGTATGTTCTACTCGTGAAAATATTGCTGAAAAGATTTATTTATGTGACAAACTTATTCATTACAACATCAGCAAAAATCATCAGCCTTCTATCGACAACAGGTATTAGTTAGAATACAGAGGGTTGCAGTAGAATACAGCGGATTCTCTGTAACATGCCCATTCTTCTTCACAGTCAGCATCTTCGACACTTAATTCAATTTTGAGTATCAAATTCTCCTAACAATAAATCGACTTTAGAAAGTCTGTTCAATTTGAAAAAAACATCTAGATTATTAAGCGGAGGCTTTTCATTAATTGAACCAATATATTTTTGGAATGAAGTTAATTTAGCTTTGATTGAGGTATTTTTTTCTCTTTGTACAGGGTAGCTGGAATTCGAACCTCGTCATTGGGATCTCGTAAACCATAAGAGATACAGGGTCGGTTAAATTATGGCAAAATTGCGCAATTCAATTCGTAACAAAATGCCGTTTTAGAATTTGAAATGTTCCGAATTGTTTGGAGTATATTCGAACAAAAAACTAAATTTCCAAAAACCCTTTTGTTTTTAGAGTATTTGAAGAAATTGATCGAAATAAATTTCAATTTTTCATGGCCCCTTTTCCTCTCTTCCTCTAGTCTTAGTTTCGTCTTCCAGATACCATTATCAACTTGTTCTCAGACCTGGAGTTTTTATCTAATTTTTTACACCTTTGGATATTTGGAATGTTATGAGCTATCACAAAATCTTATGTTTATGTTTGTTTCGTTTACAAAAATTGACAGTTTCGTATTGAATATTAGAAAATATACATTTCCAATATTAAACAGGTTCCAAGTTAGATAGGGATAGAGATACGACGTCACAGGACTCGGGTATATCGCAAATGTCCATCGGCAACGATGTCGGCAAGGATGTCAACATAGAGGAGAGAATGGAGGAGCTCAATATCAGGCCGAACTTCCACATCAGGTCGGGGCCGAGGTCTTTACCTTATGCAGCTGTCAATGGAGTTACAGAGACTGATTCTAATGGTTTTAGGAGTTTAGGTGAGTGCTCAGCTTAGACATATTGGGGTTGTACCATATAGGGGAAAGCTGTCACCCTTCATAGGCGGGCTATTACTAAATTTTTGTAGGGTAAGAAGTGGTGGATATAAAAATCCTTCAAGTGGGATGCTGATATCCCTTCAAGCCTGATGGAGAGGCTAAGTATAATGAAGTTTGTAATACAAATTGATATTAAGTGCCCAGTTCTTTCCGAAGGAACCAAACACTGAACAGCTAGCTATTTATTCACTGATCCTCACATATGCATTTGAAAACTTGACACCCTCCCTCTAGGGGATAACTATGAACTTGTTTTTTATGAAACAGTCAGTAACCCAGATATGGGTTTTTTTCCTTTCAATGTGGAATTTTAGGACCAATTCTCAGATTGATGGACATGAAGATATCATAGGAAGATGCCAAATGACGAAAGTAAGGAATATATTGATCAGTTCTACCAACCCTGACCTCATGTTCCAGTGGCGTGTCTTGGTGGACAATATAGTATATTGTGTCACGCGGCTATTAGCTGCACGATCAGCTGGTAGATAAGGGCTGCTAAAGTGTTTTTTGCTTATTTTCTTCAAAGGAAAATGCTTTTCTACTAGCGAAGAATAGCAATTTTGTAGGAATCGTGTCATATTATCAATGTTATTTGACTTATAGAAAGCTGTCCAATTTACTGAATTCAGGGAATTAAGTACCTCTTGTAGGCCCATTGCAGTGATGCATCTTTTCATGAGAAGCATATTGTTTTCCTTGGGGCTTTCCAAGTTTATAAATTTACCGTAGTGATGAGATAACACCTATTTCGTAGCACTCCTTTTCTAGATAATTGAATATGTTATCGATGCAGCTTTTTGACCCATTAACAACCTTGGTGTATTGAAATATAGTAGGTACAAGTCCAAAAGAATTGAGTATGGTGTGAAGTTTGGATTTGTTTGAAGAATGCGTTTACATCTCCTACCAAAATTATTTTAGTGAATTTTTCGGAAAGTTTTGTCATCATTTCATCAAGCTTATTAAAGAAAAAAAGTGCAATCTGTGATTATAGTGTCCCACTGGAAAAAATCTATAGGGTTATATCAGTGGATAGGAAAAGAAAACATCCAGTGTAGCTTAGTCCCCTTTATTGATAAGAACTGTTCATATTGCCGATAGAAAAGTGCTCACCCAAATTTCAAATCGCTAGGTTATGTTTCAACAGAGATAGAATATAAAAACAAAAAATTTATGCGAACTTTGACACACAGTGTAATGAAAACAAGTTTCTCCACGGCAAAACAAAAACAATACGTGTATAATATTTCGATTTTTGCTATCGATTGTCAAAGTTAGTCGAGTTAATCCTGACACACCCTGTATATTCTATTTCCGTTGATGCATAAAACATCAGAATAAAACTGGTTTTAATAATACGACAGGAACATCCTTATCTCCAAGTTGAAATATATGAAGTAAATATATTAGAATACGTTTCATTACTTTAAACAAGTGAATTAATAATAGGGTTTTCGGATCATAGAAATAATCAAACAATTTTTAACAAATATGTTTCATAGAAGGTCCTCAGCTTTCTGCACTCCTTCATCTCCTTTACCTATTCCACCTCCTGTGCTTTCATCTCTTTTACCTCTCTTACCTCTTTCACCTCTTTTATCTCCTTCACTTCTTTTACTTGTTCATGGAGGTTAGTTTATGAAGTAGACTGATCAATATTCAATTGTTGTCAAAGTTGATATTACCACATACAACATGATCTTTGATAAAGTTTTATTAGTGTCAGGTTTTGAACTAATTAAATTTCATGTTTTTTCTGTTACAGGAGAAATAAAAGACTCGGAACAAGTCATAGCAAGCGTCATAGAAAAATGTTTAATAGATGTACCCATATCAAAAGAGGAAAAGAAAAAATTGCTCTATCAGTTATACGAAATGATCAGGAGTGGCCAAGTTGAACACGTCAAGAAGAACTTCAAGTAAGTCTATTGTATTCTCGACAAGTGAAATTTTCGGCGAATTCAATCATTTTACTTTGATTTGGGACATATGTCATTTCGATATCAGATGACGGTAGAAATCTGCAGCCAGTTCTCCTATTATGAGTCGTATCAATCATTTAATAAATAAATAAAATATCAACATTATATAGAAAATCGTTAAAAGTACTGTAACGTCATCCATTTGATACACCATCCAATCAATCATATGAAATAACAAATACTCTTTAGATGAAATATATAGGATTGAAACTCTTAAAATTTCATATAAATTTTTCATAAATAAGAAATTGAAGTCGAATATTATTTTGAATTCTGAAATGCATAATCATGAAACTAGACATATAATTTGTTTCATCTTGACGCCGCTAGCTTCATACTCGGATAAGAAAGATTTTCTCATTCAGCCTTAACTGAATTCATTAAACTACCTGCCAATATAAAAATTGCAGAAATATAAGAACATTCAAAAATAAATTTAAGAAACTGATTATTTCTGAGCGAACTGCATAAAATTAGTTATGTTTTTTCTACAAATATTATTCTTTGTTCGCCAATGTATAGTTGTTGATGTATTTTGACTGATGAAATGTATACCTATAGATACCAGAGCCTATTCTGCCTGGAAGTTATTTATTCAATAAATAAATAAATTAAAAATAAATAAACAAGTATGTATATCAAAATGTTCTCAGCAGAATTGGACAAGAATTAAAAGGTACAGGGCGATCAATTTCGCAATGTTTTTTATCTCCATTCTTCTTGTTGATATGTGTATATTGTAACCATCAGGTTTCTTTCTCAGCTCACAAGAATATTAAAATGTATGAAACTTGTCAAAAAGTCGGACCCTTCAAAACATCACTTGTACTGTTTTCTGTAGGAAAATCCTTCGTTTGCTGATCGACAATTTGAACGAAAAAGAAGATGCCGGTATTCAAGTTGCGGTTTTGCAAATTCTCAGGGCCGTTTTCGAGGCTCCGAATATGAAACCTTGTTGGAGCAACTTTGTAGAATTGTTGATTATGAGGGTACTGGATGCGCACACTGTAGAGAAAAAAGAGGTAAGCATACGAATAAACAATAATAATTATTGTGTGTTTCAATTCATTTATTTTCAAATCTGTGTGTGATAACATTTGTTCTTGGTGTGTATTTTTTTGGAAAATAACTCAACTTTTACCTCCCTCAGGGGCTCACAACTTGGGTGTACGGAAATGGCAATCCCGAGATACCCTAGCCGGATACTCATTCATCTTCAACTTGTCTTTGGTGGTATCCTCTTCACTCTTCAGTTTTCAATCTTTTTCATATGCCTCTCTTGGCCAATTCTTCTTTTCTCCTCCCCTAAAGCCCAACCTCACCATAGTGCGGGGAGGACAAGCCGTGGCTGCTCGGCAAATTGAGCATTTTGGGAACATATTTGCTGTTATCACTCAAATGGGAAATGGGACAGTTTTGTGGACATCTGAGTGCCAAAAATGTAGTTCTCGAGTAGTAATCTGCATAGCTTAATTTAAAAAATAGTGTTGAATTGGCTTGAAATGCCTCTCCCTTTCCTTCCTTGGTACGCACGTAATCTATGAACATTATAGGAATTTCCTTTCATGCGCTTCAAAAGAAAAAAATAGTATATATTGTTTAACGAGCACGGAATGGTAGTGATAACAGCGGCATTTTTTATTTCTTCGTCTTGTTGCCATTTGAGTTCCTCTTAAGTAATGCTCCTCTATTAGACAGAGCTGTCATTGCTTGCAATTTGACATTCCATGATCGATGGGATTTTTTTGAAATAATAACACATTGAAATAATTGTGATATCAAATACGGAAATAAAATTGATAACATTCAAAGTACCTCATTGATGTATCGAACACAGTAAAACGAGATCAATTTTGTGTTATAGCTGTAGAAAAGAAATATTGTGAAACATTAAAAAATTAATGATTTCTTGGATATTTGGTCGATTGAGGACCATAAAAAGTCTAAATACAAAAATCTCATATAGTTTACATAACATTGCGCGAAGTATGTACTTCACATATCATTTTACTTCGCACACTGCTTCGCACATGGTGTCGTGGTAACGTAGGAAACTGAAGAGAAGTGTCACTTCGCATTTTTGACGTTTGTAGAAAAATATACTTTTTGACCACATTTATGTGATTTCAGAGCCAGTTATATCCATATATGAGAAAAAAATCAGTATAAATCGGTAACATCTGTATGAATTGAAAAAAAAAACTAAATTTAAAATATATACAGTGTGACCCACTTCTAATGGAAACACCACTGTATCTTACGTAATCGTTGGGTAAGGATCCTGAAATTTGCTGGAGCGAGCGATAAAAATGCACTCTATGACCAAGTGGGGTCATCTTCAGTGATATAAACTGAAAATTTTCCAGGAAAAATATGAATAGTTAGTGAATTGGGCGTCCTGATTCCGAATTTGAAGTGATTTTCGACATATTTTGACTCCTAATATAATTTTCCGGATATTGGGATGGTTCCATGGCTGTGGGCGAGCAGTGTATATTACTGAAGATGACCCCACTTGGTCATAAAGTGCATTTTTGGTATATCTCTTGCTCCAGCAAACTTCAGGATCCTTACCCAACGATTACGTAAGATACAGGGGTGTTTCCATTAGAAGTGGGTCACACTGTATATATGAATCCAGGTTATGAAGGAGGCCGAAGCGACCGCCGCCGCGATGGTGGTCTGTCCGTTCGAGACGGTGGTCGCCACCCTCGCCCCCTTCATCAGGACGAGTCCCTATCCGGCCCTTTTGGGGGCCATCAAGATGCTCACCAAGCTGATCGAGGCGAATCCCAACGAGGTCACCGACGATCATCTGACCAAAATCATGACTGGACTGGTCAATGTGAGTCCATTTGAATGCCTCCTTTTGAATATCAATCTATGAAAGAATGAAACTCTTGGCAATAACTGTGTTGTATCAAAATGTAATATGTAGAACATTAGGATTTATTCTTAGACATTGTAAAATGTTCACCTCCATTCATGCCATGAAAACCTTATTCAACTCCTTTGTATATATAGACCGTTGGCCCATAACACTAGGGGTGTCGATTATCTACGAAGGTATGCCCTTCAAGAGACATGAAGATTGAGTTGGATTATCGGGAAAAAAGTGGTTAGTTGAATCGGTACCCGGTCGCCCATCTCCCTAATCAATCAACTTCCTGTTGAAAGTAATGTTGAAAATTGTATTATAGAAGAAGCTTTAAAATTCATTGGAATAGTCGCATCTCGCCAAATTAACCGGGCGCTAGCCGATTTGCATACGTCTAGGTCGGTCCCGAAGGGCGGCATACGGACCGCAAGTTACCGTTAACCGACATTTCTCTTAGATTATTTACGATGGTATGCCCTTTGGTAAATTCCTTCATTTCGACCCATGAATCAATGCCATAACATTTGCATACAGTTTGGGTGGGCGAATTTAGACTTATTCGAAGGTCACTTTACATCATTGACCTGTATGTACAAGATTATCTACGAAGCTCCCAAATTTTGATCAAGGTTAGTTGAGCATAAACTATGCATGGAATAATGATTTGCATACGATTTGCTAGTTGCGGGGATTACATTTAGCCCAGCAAAATTAGCAAAAATGGCGGCAAAATTCGTTCAACACCCTGTAAGAGCTCAAGATATCGACAATCAAATTCTTTCTAACTTTAGAACTTACACAAAACTCGTCCCGATTTACCCGTTTCGAGTTATTCGAGGTCGAAGTTTCGAAAAATCAGTTTTTGGTTCAAAAACCACTAAGAAACTAATTATTATGTCTGTACGACGCGTTTGAACTGCCATCCTAAAAAAACTTTTTTTTCACGGATATTTGCCTAATTTACTGTTGATCTCCTAATTCACAGTTGCAACTGTAAATTAGGAAGGAGAATCTTTTTTTTTTTCAAAACATCTCCTAATTCACAGTTGCAACTGTAAATTAGGGGATGTGTAAAAAAAAGTTTCCCCTTCCTAATTTACAGTTGCAACTATTAATTATGCAAGTACTCGTGAAAAAAAATTTTTTTCAGGATGGCAGTTCAAAAGCGTCATAGAGTTGGCCTAATAACTAAAAAAATAAATTTTCAACTCAAAACTTGAAGAAATATGTATTTTTTTAAAATTTTGATCTTGATCTACATAAAGGAAACGAAATACAATGAAAAAACCGCAAAAATGCGATATCTCAAGTTTTGTTCTTGTGATTTCTGGAAATATTCTCTCAAGGAAGCTATGAATCAATTTTCAGTTACACTTTTATTGACCGGGCGGCCCGAGCCTTCGAGTAACTGGCACACAGCTCCACTCTGTTACAGCTGCTATTCACAAAATGAGTGTACCTACTCATTCGATTAATTGTTCTCAAACCACATATCACCCTGTGAAAAGCTTTAATTCCGCCTTTGGCTCCAAATTCGTTACCTTGGACGTATACACGGAGAAAAATAAATCGTTGATTCCTCACAACACTCATTTATAACAAACATAATAACTACTATTTATGTCGAACCATTTATATCACGCGGTATATGGCTGTCTCTCTGACAATCACTGACCACCTGCTGTCCTGTCGTCCTTATATATCAGATGATTTGGCTGGCATGCTTGTCGAATGTTCCCGAAAATCATCGGTACCCTTCTTTTGTTCTCGAAGCTTCTCATAGAAAAGTATCTCTCTCTCTCTCTAATAGTTCCATCGATTGTTTTGAGATGTTTCTGTCGCTGCGACACATATTGGGTGTTCGAAAATATGCTGATTCATGTTAGAATTATTGGGATACTCGAGAACAATCTGATACGCGTGATACAGGAAGATCGTTATACGCCTTCTTGATGATGTTCGAGCCCCTCTCAGGGGAATATTACAATATCGTTCATGAAAATAACAAAAAACATGGGATCCAAGATTGATCCTTTAGGAACTCCCATTGTAACTCCAAGAGGATCAGATTCATAGAATCCAACAAGACTATCTGCCGGTTCTGCAAATGAGATGCGCCCCCTGACATCCCCCCTAGAGTCATCCTCTATCATCCCCGGCCCCCGGCACTAGTAGTAGGTGCCAGATTCGAGCTTAGTGACCCCGAAACCTCCCTGAGAGCCCTTGGCACTCGATCATCCTGGAATTTCCAGTTTCAACTTTTTAATATTAGAAAAACTGAAAAAAATAGACTCCCTATAGCAAAATCGACGTATGCTCACAATACATTCGTATGCAAACGCTATTTTCTTATTCAGTATAACTGAATCTATCACCTGATTGAATGGCATACAAAATTATATAATCTTGATATATATAATCGATGATGTAAAGTGACCTTCGAATATGTCTAAATTCGCCCACCCAAACTGTATGCAAATGTTATGGCATTGATTCATGGGTCGAAATGAAGGAATTAACCAAAGGGCATACCATCGTAAATAATCTAAGAAAAATGTCGGTTAACGGTAACTTGCGGTCCGTATGCCGCCCTTCGGGACCGACCTAGACATATGCAAATCGGCTAGCGCCCGGTTAATTTGGCGAGATGCGACTATTCCAATAAATTTTAAAGCTTCTTCTATAATACAATTTTCAACATTACTTCCAACAGGAAGTTGATTGATTAGGGAGATGGGCGACCGGGTACCGATCCAACTAATCACTTTATTCCCTATAATCCAACTCAATCTTCATGTCTCTTGAAGGGCATACCTTCGTAGATAATCGACACCCCTAGTGTTATGGGCCAACGGTCTAATAGTCAATTAAACTTTGCAAATGTCATCTGGCATCCTCAATGCTAGATTGGAGATCATATAATAGTATATCACGTAATATGTGTGGTAAGAAGCATATTACGCACGAATGGAAAAGTTACCATGAGTGCGTATAATTGCTTTACAACACGCATTATAGTACATCAAGAAATTTTGGGCAAACAGTCTGAATTATAATTCTTGACAGTTATGTCATCCGCTGTTGACGGCGATTACGCGATTATGACATACCTATATTGGCGGAATAAACGAAATTGCTTTACAACACGCATTATAGTACATCAAGAAATTTTGGGCAAACAGTCTGAATTATAATTCTTGACAGTTATGTCATCCGCTGTTGACGGCGATTACGCGATTATGACATACCTATATTGGCGGAATAAACGAAAACTGTGCGATGTGTTTACTGTGTGTAATGATCAACTTACTGAGGCTGTATCTCGTGTGTTCTTGCCTACTTTCTATAGTGGCCGTAGAGGTAAATTATCTCGAATACAGAATTAGTGGGAAATACAATATTACAACGGGTACAGCCTTCCTAAGAAACAAATATCGTATGCCCACACTAGAGGCTCGTCGGGAGCAATCCGACAATATTTTTATTTAAAATAGTGAATGATTGTGGTCGATACCCATGAAATTTTGTCAAATATACCTCTCAATGTTCCATCTCGTTCTCTGAGGAATTACCGTCTCTTCTCTGAAAAAATCGGTGAAACAAACTTAGGAAGAAACATAGAATGGCAACACTTTACAACGATAAGTTCGATGATATTGATTCATTCAATCATACATTACATACATCATTATTTTTTAAAAAAGGCTCTACATGACTGTGTCGGTGACGCTCCATCAATGCATCTGATAATTCGTTTTTGCACTTTGAATACATTTTGTGAATATGAAGTGCCATCCCATATTCTTATACAATACATGAGTCTAGACTGCACATCTCCAAAATAAAATGATAAAAGGTTCTCTGTGTTCAACACTGTTTTCAAAGTTCTGATTTGATAGCATTTTTTATACAATGAGCTTGCCAGGTCAGTACAGTGAGATTTAAGTTCTAGGGTACTATCAAAGTTGATACCCAGAAATACCGTTTTGTCTTATCGTTCTATTTCCTCTTGTAGAATTGAAATTTCAATATTAGTTTGTTTAGTATTCTGTAAGGTTTCTTGATGCAAACTGACGTATTTGTCATCTAACAGGGTACGGACAGATCATAGTTCCTATCTCTTTTAATCATCTAGTGACTTTGGTTTCGTGTATTGGCGTCCCTGACATGACATTGCTGTCACGTACCTCCTTCCTCTTTTAATCATCTAGTGACTTTGGTTTCGTGTATTGGCGTCCCTGACATGACATTGCTGTCACGTCACATTCATAGGCGTTGAAAGAGATTTTATAAATTTTCAATTTCATACTTGATCTTGATACGAAATTATTCAATTCTGTTTTGGAAGGATGGTAAAATGTGCTGCGTTAGGCTGTATCAATCAGTTGGATGGCAAATTTGAATTTGTCAGCTTTCCATCAAATGCAAATGAACTTAGAACATGGAAAGTGAAGTGGCCGAATGGGGAAAATTGGTAAATACATCAGCAAAATATTCTAGGTAAAACTAATACGAAATCACATATTATACTTTCTCATTGTGCCTATAATTATCCACTCCACAAGTTTCTGAATGCATTTTAGTAGAAGCAGTTTTGATTAAAACGGAGGATTAAAAGAAAAGACATATGTCCTACCATTTAAAAAATGAAATCTTCATTCAGGAAATATTAGGTGTTCAACTATAAGACTTAGTCTGGAATCAAAATTCATTTATTGATAGGTAGGTACTGCCTGAGAACAGTCCCATTTGGAAAAACGTATCAAACTTTCAGAAAAATTTGCTCACTGCCTCACAAAGATCATTCTGTAGTTGAAAAATCGAAAACTCGAAAATTATCATCATTTATATTTTGAAAACAAAAAAAAAACAAAAAAAAATTACATTTCCTTCGAGGAAGCTAGCGTAATGATACTGACGATATACTTTAGCACAAACATATGTTACCCTCTCTCGTTTCTATTCAAGAAAAACTAACAAATATACAATATTTTATTTCCTAAGGAAGTTGGATGCAAAACACAATACAAGCACCATTAGTGCTTAGGTGAAACATCCAATTTCTATTTGAGTATAAAATTATCCATATTATACGGTAGTCAGATTGATATTTCTGTAAAATGAATCTATCATAATCATCTATTTGACTAGCGTTATTTGAATCTGTATGAACCTGTTCTAAATCTGTATCGAATTGAATAAATTGAACTGAACTGATTTGGATATAATATGTAGAGTTGAATGAGAAATTTTATCTGGAAATTACGTACGATACGCCAATGTCCTCAATATAACCTAAAAAACAACAAATGCCAGAAATCTAGTGTTTATCCCTAGAAATGAATAAAGATGGCACTAGATAATTGTTTCACAAACACTTTAGAGTGAGAGGAGACGAGGATCTGTCCGTAACCTGTTAAGATGACAAATACGTCAATTTACATCAAGGGACCCTAGTATTCTGTTGTGTATGGAAGCTGGCGTAACTTGTTAAAAGGCTGTATGACACCTGTTAAATTTCATGACAAATATGATAACAAAAATATTTTCTGTGCCATACAGTATAAATATTTATAATACCAAAATATTTGGAACCAGTCCTATATTCTAACAACAATGTTTGCAAATCTGCGCAAAATCAACACCTTTTTCACTGTATGACACATGAAAACATACATACATACTGCCTCAAGAAGCATTAAAATCCGTTCGTATGCGCAGGCGACAGACCATCAAGAAAGCCCCGTGAGGAAAAGCTCGATATTCTGTATGGTGGCCTTGTACAAGGCCGTAGGCGAAGAGCGATTGACGACGCACATCAGCCACCTGCCCGGCAGCAAGGTGAAGCTGCTGCGGCTGTACATCAGCCGATCGGAGACGGTCGCCTCGGTGCCCACTAGTCCGAAGAACAACAACAACGGCAGCTAGTACACGAACAACAACGACAACAGATCGTAGGATCGGGAGGTGTGTGATTCCGTCGGTTGTGCGGGCTGGGGCCTTATTTTTTAATCGAGAGAGCGATTGCCTCGAGGGTATGCTGGGTGTAGAATGTTCGCGATTTTACTTTCCACTGCTTTTTTCGGTCGATTATGAGAGAATACCACAGTTTAGAGAATATACAGGGTGTCTGTGAAAGGTTGGGATATGGCTCCATTCCATTTGTTAATTTTTTAATCGAGAGAGCGATTGCCTCGAGGGTATGCTGGGTGTAGAATGTTCGCGATTTTACTTTCCACTGCTTTTTTCGGTCGATTATGAGAGAATACCACAGTTTAGAGAATATACAGGGTGTCTGTGAAAGGTTGGGATATGGCTCCATTCCATTTGTTAATTTTTTTTGTTCAATGATTCAATGATATAATTCTGTTCCGATTTCCGATATGAGTACCTATTCAACTTTCTGAATATTGAATATAATTTCCCCTCCTACACTTGGTTTTGATTTTACTCTCAGAAAGCTCAAACTCGTCTTTTTCTGCGCATGACGTCAATTGGGATATAACTGCCATTGTTATTATTTTTTTCGTGTTCGATGTCCCAAATTTCAGATATTATATATGCTCTAAAATTGAATGAAATGATTTCAAAATGCCCACTTGTTTCGTTGCTGGTCATGGGAAATTCCAACTTATATACAAAAGGCACAAATATTGGATTTTTATGTTTTTCCAAGAATGGAGGAATAATGAAACGATGAGTGGAAGCTTGCTGCTGACCGAAAAAAATTCAAATAATGGTACCTACCTTGAGTATATTCCTTATATCCTGATTCCAAAGTATTCACATCATATTCCAGCACGAATTTGTTGGACACATTTCCATACAAAATGTTGTCAAACAAGTTTGGAAGTACAGTTGTTAAATTACACACCTCCAAAAAATCACAAATATTTGATATAAGATGCCATTCCTACAGAACGTCTTCCGTCAAATATTAAGTTAGAAATAATTGAAGATGATTGATAAATTGCAGCAGAGATTTGAATAACAAAACGGCAAAAAATGATACTCCTGTTGTCGATGTCAAAGCAGAAGCGACGTCAACGCCGTTAACTGCTGAATTAATCAACACAGTGGTGGATCACAAATTCCAGAATCAATGGAATAGTAAAATCGAAGGAATAAGTACCTATTTATATAAATTGAATTATTTCTAGACAGATGAAGAAACTCATAGGAATTTCAATAAACTCGATTGAATTCATAGCGCATGCCCAAGGCAACGGTATCTGTCTTTCACTACCATACTGATATTGGGATCACAGATGACGTCACATAATATGCGCGTAGGCACACCATCTTCTCCTCCCACTATAACTTTAATCTTAAGAAACAATATGAATTCGTTTCCACTGAGTGGAATTCATTAGTTAACCCTTTATTATTATTATTATTTGTATATGTGTTTATGTATCCCTACCATAAACAGTAATGTTTCTTGGGATAATGAACACAATCAATCAATCAATCAATCTATGAGTAAATCTATCTGGCGCCCTTGAGTACTATCTTGCATTGAAAAATCGGCGAATGCCCACTTGTCACTAGATCAGTGGCGGCTCGTGACTTCCATGACAGAGGAGGCTGAATGATATGAGATTTATTGTGAAAAACAACTCTCTACTCACCCAAATCAATAGCTTCAATGACATTCTGTTTACCAGTTAACCTGAACTTAAAACTTGAAGAGATGTGTTCCTGTGATTTGCAGTGTCTATCCAATCCGCCAGGCAAATTTTTCAAATCAATATATCCTAATCGCCCCCAACATGATGACTTATCGGTTGAAAATAATACGCAGTACCATCAACCAGATATATTTTTTATGATTATCAGAATTGAACGAACGATTTTGTTTGTTACAATCAGATTTTTTAATTCCGGTGTCGGACGTTTGTTTTTCACAATCCATTTATCTTCATAAGACAAAGCACTGAATGGGTCCACCAAAAAGTATTTCACTAAATCGCAATCGTTTAAAACACTCATTTTTCAGAAATTTATAGAGCACCTAACCATTATCCTAACATAAACATAAACGATGCACTCACGATGGATTTTCCGCAATTCGCGACGCGACACGACAAACACGTGCTATTCGGACGTATTCGGGCATTTACATTGCGCGCGTGGGTTGCGCCTTGAGAAGGAGTCTAGCCTCCTATAGATGTTGCCAAGTTGAATATTTTACGCCTGATTTGCAGACATCAACGTGTGATGCGTGGGCAAGCAATGTTTGCCAATTCAAAAATATTCACCTAAAAACAGGAAATAAAATCAAAATCCATGTATTTTGGTTCCTTTTAATGAAAAAGTATAGATAATATCAGTTTAAGGAAAATCTCTGAGGAGGCTCAGCCTCCGTTGCCTCCTCTGAGGAGCCGCCACTGCACTAGATAGTCGTGGGTTATTATTATTTGAGTAGACATCCGAGATAACATTTTAGGTAACAGTTTGTTACACTTTTAGTAACTGTTGATCATACTTTACGTAACGCTGATTCCGTTGTACTTCAGGTTACTGTTGAGGTGGAGTTTTAGGTTACACCTACGCTCCACATTAGAAAGAAGAGGTCATTAGTACGGGTCATTTAACCGAATTGTCGCCCTTAGATTTTTCCGCCCGTAGATTTTGCCCACATTCGCCATTTAGTTGGCACAGTAAGAATGAAATTAAAGACAAGGAAAAAAGTTGATAAAGAAGGTCATCGTCTTTTTGCGAATTTTCTATCGGGAGAAGCAGCGGGAAACGATTTTTTTTTTCTAAAGTGAGTCATTTCACCTTTTTCTCGGCAGCTCCCTCGATTCAAAAATAAGGCCCCAGCCTGAAGGACAACTGTAGCTAGTACACGAACAAAAATATTGTAGGGTCGGAAGGTGTGTGATTCCATTGGTACGGCTGTAGGCTGTGCGTAAGTAATATCACTAAATATTGTTGACATTAACGCTTTTTATTTTACAGTGTGTTCTAGGTTCATGCTGCATGTATGGGTGACACGTTTCAAAGTGCCACCCTCTATAACTTTTATTAATTCATGACAGTAGAGGTAAAAATTGAAAAACAGAATTAGAGCAAATTTTATTACTTCTCCAAAGAAAAGGTAAAAGTTAGTTCAATCTGTCAAAGAAGTTTAGGAATAAATAATAACAAGTATAATAGAGTTTTGTAGAGTAGTAGAGGTGCCAATATTGAGTATCAATTGGGGCATAATCATTTCTATACTGGTTATTTTTTCAAATCATCGAAAATAACATAATTTCTTGATTTAACTCATGTTTTTCTTTCCTTTTGAAATATCTTTTAAAAAATTCAAAATGTTATCAACATGTTTTACTACTTTTGAATCTGAATGATTATCTTGAATTTAGTTAGTATTTGATCTAAAAATTAGATGTGATTACAAAGACCAACATAGGTATTCCTAAAAAGAGAGAAATTGAATATTGATACGTCCATGAGGAAATCACTTTGAATGTGGTTATAAATATGGGAACAAATACGAGTTGAATCAAATAAACAAATCATTAAAAAATCGATCAAACTGTTGTGTATTTTTGAAAAGTTTCTTGAAAGGTCTCTCCAATGGTGAGGAAATATATAGGATGTAATGTTATAGTAACATATAGTTGGTATTCATCTATTGATTTAAGAAGGAAATCAAATATTCTGGGATTTTTTTTTTCTACTGTCTTAATTAGAAGAGTTATGGAGATGATACTTTATCAAGTGTCTCTTGGCAATACCTACTTCAGTGATATCAAATATGAAAAGCTTGTTGAATGCATAATGTTCTGAATCATTTTATGACAAACCTATTTGTCGAAAATATTTCATTGGTATTTGCAATATTGTCGAATTAATAGTGTGGTCCTGTGTAGTTTTAGAGGTTTGACACACCTATTACATGGTGATAAATGAAAACAAACAGCATCCTTATTGTTCCTGATTTTTTGTTCACTTCTGAAATTTCCTATGGTCCCCATATTGGTTGTTCATTTCATTGAATATAGCTTTTTTCCTCTTTCCAGTGATGGGTCAGACTGATACTTTTTTCACTTGTCAACCGAATATAACGAAATGAATTTGATAACCAAATTTGTAGGGAACAAACTCACCAAAGAAAAACGGCTAACAAAAACGTGGTAAAGAGAGAACGAAATCAAATGATATTTTATTCAAGATATACAGTGTGTCCAGTTTTCGATGCTTTTGCGCGATATCTCAGTTATCTTTGGAGATAGAGTGTTGCGGTTTTCACATTAATATTTTCATCACATGGAGAATGCGAAGTTTCAATGTATTTCTTCATATATATATATATATATCCATTTTTTGTGGTCATAAATATATCTGATAATATTTCTTCTCAAGTAAGTAATGCCGCGAACAGAATTTTCATAGTCCGATGTTTTTGAGATTCAAGGCGAAATTGAAAATTCTCTCTCTTTGAACACCTCCGGATCTTGGTTACTTTTCATCTTATCGGCAGGATGAGATTGAGGCCTTATATAAATCTCTAGGTATAATACAGTGACGTACTTATTTTGTTGGTGTAATCGCTTTTTTAGAAAATGGAGTAACCATATTTCTTTTTTTTGGGCTCAAAAAGTGAGAAATTTCAACTTCGCCCTGTATGAAGGATTATGAAAATTCTGTTTTGACATTATTCGTTTCACAAAAAAGTAAGGGAGTAACGTGAAAACCGCAACACTCCAAAGGTAACTGAGATATCCCCACCCCTTAAAGCATCGAAAACTGGACACACTGTACATCTGACATGCCATGATAAAATTATGCTCTTTTCATTTCTAATATTTAGAAACATGACGTGAAGTTATCAACAATATCAACATGGAAAACACACGAATCAATAATATCGACATGGAAAACACATGAGCTCTTTTTCATTCGATACATTTCCCTTCCACACGGAAGAATTTACTAATTAATAGTTTTACGTGAGAAACTGACATGAAAATATTCTATATAATGGTTGATGTGTTGATATAATATACAGTGACCTGTTTAAATAAGTGATAATCTTTCAATCTGAACTACTGAAATATTTCACTAGAACTGAATTGTATCAGTTAACATGCGTTCTTTTGAAATACTTTGATTAAATAGAATGCATGTTAACTCACTATCACTATTATAATATCTCAAAAAAATTATACAATGTCAGTTCTTTAAGTAAATTTATTGATGGATACAATATTTGAATGATTCACAATAATAATCAACTTCATTGAAATAATTATTTCCATACATTTTCACAGTGAGGAAGGTATTTTTATGGCGATAAAATTGCATGCACCAGTTTCATCTATGTCAAAATGTTGAAACATATTCGGTGATTGTTATCATAAATTTTGTTAAGTTCGCCTAGGTAGTAAGGAGCATCGAATTCTGGGGAATATGGGATTCAAGAGTTTTGTAGAACTCTCGGGAACTGAAGGTGCAATTTTAATTATTTTATCACTATCTTGGAGACCATGAAATAGTGTATCTAGAAAATCATTAGATTTGTCTTAAAAATTTCCAAACATTGGCCATTTAAATAACTTTCTATATTTTATATTTATAACAAAGTTATAAAAACACATGCAGCATTATTTCAAAACATACTGTATGCAGGCTGTTACAAATTCACATCCCTCTACTTTCGAATGCAGACAATGTTGAAAAATAGGGTAGCCAACAATATTTTTTCCATAATTGGAGAATAGTTATTTATGTATCAAAGACGTAAAATAGGCTTTTATAAACCGCATCGCTCGAGCGATTGCGAATGATTTTGAATACATTGAGCCAAATTATGGATTACACGGGCGACGAAAGAACACATGATTGTCCACTAGAAATTACTGAAAAATCTGTGAAATTTTTTTATGGCCCGGTCATCTACTTTATCGCCCTAGGGCGCTAAAGTATTACTTAACGCCTGGTCGTGCACAAAGATAATCATTGAATATTCAATGTTGAGGAACTGTACAAGTATAATAAAGTCGAAAAGTCTTCTTTGAATGAAAATTAACCTCATTAGGTAGATCAGAAAGTAAAACAATAATCAAGGGTACAATTGTACTGAAAGTGATTGAGTTAAAAAACGTAGCCAGAATTTATTTAGGAATTCAAGTTGAATGAAAAAGAATTTCCAACACATGAAAAATACAAGATGTTTGGGGAATTTTGATGGCATGTTGGTGGCCACCTTCCATGCTTCCTAGCTAGTGATATGTGAATTTGCAGCAGCCTCTATTTACGTCGTTTACCCTTTTGAGGTTATATTTATTTTGTATTTTTTTTGGAGGAGTAGGTATTAAGTTGTAACAAAGTTTTTAACGCTGTTTTTTTGTATAGGATTAGCAACGCCTGAGGTTTTTTTGTTATGTCTTCATCACATTTATTTATGTTTACATTTCGTATCTGTCAATCCACTGGCCTGGATGATTTTTTTTCTCGTTGTACTCTGCTCAATCCGCGATGTTTTCTTTTATAGATCAAATTGGATTGGGCGTTTATCGTCTCGTTGCCAGTGTATTATTCAAAAGCCATATTTTCCTGACATACTTACTCTCAGAACATTTATATTATTGCTGATAAGTTTGAATCTCATTCAGAGTTGTTTTTTAATTTCCGAAAAACCATGTTCTTCTTATACTCGGTGAGCTGGAAAGCTTGGTATTCATGAGAAAATGTTGCCTCGATGTTTTATGTACTTTTTGTGCTCCCATATACATGTTGCAAATAATTTGGCCTTTGTCAAAATGATGAAATTTCACCTGTAGCCTGTAGGTTCATACCTACCGACTGTGACATCGTCGATAATTCCTGAAGTCTCAATTATTATTTTATATTAGTTCAATCAAATGGTGCACAAAAACAGCTTGAAGTGGAAAGTTCTGGTGTAATCAATTTCAGTGGTTCATAGTATGCTCTTTGATGTGTTCAACACGAATCTTGGGTTGTCCACCAAAAATTCCATCGGCAAATATCAGAAAATACCAAAAGAGCACACAAAATTATGTTTTTTAATGGTTTTCAGCTTTCAACTCGCAAAGGAAGCCGTTCACACAAAAAATTAACGAGTAGTAAAATCAAGAGGGAAAAATTATCTACAATTCATGTCTCATGATACTTTTTGGTATGTCATTTGGTTTCCATGCAAAAGAGTGTTGAAGTTTTAGTGGAATCAGTGATTTTTGGAAAAAATAAAAAATTCAACTAATTCATAGTTGTAATTCCAAATGAAGTTCTCCTCCTAGACACAGACTCCGTGACTCCTCCAGGGCAGCTTTCAAGTTCTTGTACGCCTGTTACAAATAATAATTGACTCAATTCAATAATTTCAACAATATATCAACACAAATGAATTGTGAGAGGAAAAATGAAGGTGCGAAAGAATTATTCATGTAGTTACCTTCCAGAGGATCAGAAAACTCCGAATCATCCTCTGCTTCTTCTTCAATGGCTGGCCATGTTATTGCAGCTATTTTCACAATTTTTGGGACCCACAGTTGGTCTGACAGGTTTTCATGCACTTGTAGGATATTAGATTCAAAACTGCTTCTGGTGCTGGTGATCATAAAATACAAAAAAGTACAAAAAATCATGTTTCAAATGGTTTCAGCTTCCATCAACTTCTTCATATTACCAAGGAATTTTTCTTGAGGCACAGTCGCGATCATTGTTTCGTCAAACATGATATCAACTGATATCTGTTTGCGTGATCTTCTTGTTCGCTCAGCATGTTCAGTACCATTTTGAAGGTAACCATCGAATACGACTGCAGCACTGTCTTTGTACTTGGACTCAACAAATGCAACATAACTTCCACAAATTGATGAACATCATTGACCCCTGGTCCACACCACCTCGTGGAGCAAATATCTTCCATCTAAGACGTACACACACACCCTTGGAGATTTGTCTGTTCAGTTGGTGTAAATGCTTTGTACAAGGCAGACTTGGTTTCTTTTCTCATTCCATTGTCATCAAAAAGAGGCAACGGATACGGGCACAGTTCATATTTTGAGAACTTCTTCGAGTTCTTCGTCAGATTGTTTAGCAATCGTGATTCTTTGAAAAATAGTCGTAAGATTAATCGGAATGGTTTCATTACTTATTTTGAATTCCATTGGGAATGCACCAGTTCCTTCGCGAGTTGGAAGCTGAAACCATTTGAAACATGATTTTTTTGTGCTTTTTTGTATTTTATGATCACCAGCACCAGAAGCAGTTTTGAATCTAATATCCTACAAGTGCATGAAAACCTGTCAGACCAACTGTGGGTCCCAAAAATTGTGAAAATAGCTGCAATAACATGGCCAGCCATTGAAGAAGAAGCAGAGGATGATTCGGAGTTTTCTGATCCTCTGGGAGGTAACTACATGAATAATTCTTTCGCACCTTCATTTTTCCTCTCACAATCCATTTGTGTTGATATATTGTTGAAATTATTGAATTGAGTCAATTATTATTTGTAACAGGCGTACAAGAACTTGAAAGCTGCCCTGGAGGAGCCACGGAGTCTGTGTCTAGGAGGAGAATTTCATTTGACAGTGATATGTTTATCTATTTGGAATAACAACTATGAATTAGTTAAATTTTTTATTTTTTTCCAAAAATCACTGATTCCACTAAAACTTCAACACTCTTTTGCATGGAAACCAAATGACATACCAAAAAGTATCATGGGACATGAATTGTAGATAATTTTTCCCTCTTGATTTCACTACTCGTTAATTTTTTGTGTGAACGGCTTCCTTTGCGAGTTGAAAGCTGAGAACCATTAAAAAACATAATTTTGTGTGCTCTTTTGGTATTTTCTGATATTTGCCGATGAAAGTTTTGGTGGACAACTTCAGATTCGTGTTAAGCACACCAAGAAATAAAGAATAAGCCAATGAAAACAATTACACCAGAACTTTCCACCCTGAAATACCGTTTGATTAGACTATATATGCTTGATTCGTCCTTCATTTTTGATTATGTAAACTCTTTCTTCAAACTTTTGATGGCAACAAAATTTTGCAATGTTATTATAATTTGATATCATGTAATCTCCTGCACATACCGAAAATTCTGCGCCAAATTTCATTTAAATCAACTCATTAATACTGCTACTTTGCTTACTTAATAGGAAGAAAGTTGGATTTTGTTGATAACTGAATTACCAATGTGAGACACTTGATTTGGATCAGCGTTACCGATAGTACATCTTATTATGCAACATTCTGTATTGGATGAAAAAATTCAAAGCACATTATTAGTTATTTGATATTTTGAAATGAAACTGTCACAGGAAAAATGCATTGATGAATTTATTTTATAAACTTTGATGGATATTATTGATTAGTGGGGAGCAAAGGAAGGAATTAATGTTAATAGAGATATACAACATAGGTTTTGTAATTTGTCAGGTAAACTATCTGATTTTTTCCTAGTCAGCTTGAAACATCAGAAACCGTTTATTTTTCTGAATTTTGATGCTGTTTTGTGATGGTTGTTAGTTTTTTAACTGTATATATTCTGATTTTGATGTTTTATAGTTGTAAGATAATGAATTAAATTATTAAATAAAAATGTTAAAACATAAATTTTTCTGTTTATCTTGTTTCGCTATAATGAAATTTTCTACTTCACTGTTGCTGAATGAAGATCTGACTTTTGTTGAATGGTTTTATAAATCTTAGTTGTTGTGATTGATGAAATTTTTCATGAGTTTTGATGCACAGTTTTAGCATTTTTGACATAGTTATAGTTTTACAAATTATACAAAATTTACTGAAGAACTTTTATAGAAAACTAGATAGCTTGAAAGATGGAAATATTTTATATGCCAAAAATAATGTATTAATGAAATGATGTGCTATAATTACACTTTCTGAATATTAGAGATATGTATATAATATGGAGGATATGATGTAAGTGTAGAAATTTAGGATATAGTGCTATGTAACACATTTGCTTGACTATAGCTTGATGTCAAAACAACTTTTGCCGTTTCTAATTATTATTAACTACCCCTGATGTATTTAATAAATATCATACATGTGGAATTTTTTTTTATTCTCACTTGATCGAAAGAAGAAAGAATATTAACTGCCGTGGGAGGTAAAATAAATTTGAAGCTATATATACCTCTAAAATCTGTGCAGTCCAAGTAATCGGTGTCTTTATCACTATTAAAAAACAAATAATAATAATTCGAATTCCAATGATTCTTTCAAATCAATCAATTCATTTATGGTGACAGAACTGTAAAATTGACTTTCTTTCAAATGCCTTCAATTGTCCATACTATGTTTGTAATGCATAAAGATTTGGATCGAGAGATAGACCGCATGAAGCACAATTTCATGGATGATGCACAAAAAATGCATTCGTTGATGAAAGTCATATATACAGGGTCGCTGATATGTATGGAAACAGGTGAATATCTCGGTAACCTGTTGTTGGATTTTTTTGAATTTATGTACTGTGTGATTTCAAAACGTGGCAGATTTGAGAATGTTATAGCGAATGTTGCCACTTTTTCAGTTATACCGGATTTTTTATTAACTTCCTTATTTTGAATAGAACACCCTGTAATTTATTGGATTTTCAGATTCTCCCTGAAGAGCTAATTCCATCGATCTATCACACTTGGGGTCTAGCAGGAATGAATACATAGGTATAGGGTGTTTAAAATCTAGATTTTTCAACTTTAGTATTTTTTTGTGTCGAAACTATTCATTTCGATCAAAACCGCTCCAATGTTCCCATCTTTACTTCTGATTTACTATCTACTGACATTTAATTGAAACAAATACAGGGTGGTTCAAGATTCAGAATTCTGATCACCCTCTGTATCTGTTCCAATTAAATAGTCAGTAGATGGTAAATCAAAAGTGAAGATAGGAACATTGAAGCGGTTTTGATCGATAATGGATAGTTTCTACACAAAAAAATCTTGAAGTTGAAAAACCTATACCTATGTAATCATTCCCGCTCGACCCCAAGTGTGATAGATCTCTGTGCAGCTCTCAGTGCATAAAGACTGAACTCCACTGAATTGGCCAGACCAGGTGATGTCACTGGTCACATGGTCATTCTACAAGAAGTACAAATGGAATCTGCAACCAAACCAAATGCCAGCCAGGCTCAGTTTCGATCATACCTTTGAAGTGGTTATGAAAAGCCGCCCTAGGTACGGTTCCGCTGAGCCTCAGCTGGACAGAGGTTCCCTTGTTGGTACACCGATGGTTCGAAAATGGAAGGAGTAGGCGCGGGTGTATATGGACCCGGATGTAGGCTATTTGAAGCCTTAGGTCACTCCCCCACTATCTTCCAAGCTGAATACATGCCATCAACCTTTGCGCCCAAAGGTGCCTGAGCAAAGGTCTGAGGGGTGCCAACATATACAGGGTGTCCCTAGACCAGTGGGACAGTTGAATATCTCCTGAAGCAATAGGAATTTTCGAAATATTATAATTTCACATCATATCGCATCATGAGTGCTAACTTCAGGAATGACTATATTTTATACGAGGGGCGCAAGAAAGGCTCACAAAATCGAACATCATTTTTTTCAAATGGAACACCCTGTATTTCATTGCATTTTCATATCCTTCTTGAAGAGCTGAATTCAACGACCTAGCACACTTGGGGTCTAGCGGGTGTGATTTCCGAGATATAGGGTGTGGGAAATCGAGATTTTTCATTTTTGGGAATTTTTTGTGTCTAAACTATTCATTATTGGTCAAAACGGCTTACATGTTCATATCTTAACTTTTGATTCACTATTCACTCGTATTTAATTGAAACAAATACAGGGTGGTGTAGAATTCTCAGTTTCAGTCAGAATGGTCTAGGGACACCCTGTATATCTGCTCAGACAGCTAAGCCGCACTAAAAGCCCTAAAATCATTCGTTTTCACATCGAAGATTACATGGGACTGCTTTGAAACACTCATGCAACTGGGAAAGGGCAACAAAGTCACACTTAAGTGGGTTCCAGGGCATGAAGGAATCAAAGGAAATGAGGCAGCTGATCGCCTTGCAAAAAAAGGTGCAGCATCTGCACTTTTTGGTCCTGAGCCTTTTTGTGGGATAAGCAAATGTCACCTAAAGGGAGAACTCGGGAAATGGGAAGAAATTGAAAAGTCCTCCTACTGGAAAGCAACTCCAGGTCAACGACAAGCGAAAAGGTTCATCAACCATTCGCAGAACCGAGCCAAAGAGCTACTCAGCCTCAGCAAACCAGAGCTAAAGCTTATCACAGGCTTTCTCACAGGACACGGCCCTCTGAGGTACCACCTCAGAAAGATGGGTCTGGCGGAGACTGACACTTGCCGCTTTTGTAACAATGCGACCGAAACCGCGGAACACATACTTTGCTCATGTTGAAGTATTAGTCCACCAAAGGCTGAACCACCTAGAACAGGTCTATCTCACCCCTGCTGAAGTGGAAAAGTCAACCGTCAGGAAAATCGTAGGCTTCATCAGAAGTCTAGGGTTAGAGGACCAAAACTAGATAGGGGTAATCACAATAGATCTTCTAGGTCGCAGTGATCGAGAGGTCTCTCAGCCTATACGACCCATCTACAATCTACAATTAATCTACACTATTTACTTAATTGGTTCATTCTACTAATTCCCTAAAGTTTGCCACAAGTACCAATGGTATATTATGTAATATGTGTTGTAAGGAGCATATTACGCACGTAACGAGTGCGTAATTGCTTTAAAATAAGCATTACGTATTATACTTCACCTACTGCCATATAGTACATCAAAAAAGTTTGGACAAATAGTGTGAATTATAATTCTTGACAGTTATGTCATCCGTTGTTGACAACAATTACGCGATCATGACTGGCGGAATAAACGAAAACTGTGCAATGTGTTTACTGTGCATAAAGAGCTACTTACTGAGGCTGTATCCGGTGTGTTCTTGCCTACTTTCCATAGTGACCGTAGTATATGTGAAATAGGTATTCATCTTTATTGGAAAAAATATTCAATCAGATAAAATGTTTGATAAAGAAGAAAATAAAAAAAAAACATTTTATTCTTAAAACAACTCAAATCCTAAGATAATAAACAAGTTTAAAATGAAGTACATTATTATCAGGAGAATGCATATGTAGACAAAATAATACTTTGTTTAACAAACAGCACAAAAAGTGTGCCCAAAGACATTCATGCTGATCAAGAAATTATGAATATGAATACATACAAAAACATCTCATTCAGAGTCCGACTGAACATTCTTAATGACATCTTGTCGTGAAATGACCTTAACAATACCATTCTTAGCTATTGCAGGTCCAGTATAGGAACTAGTAGAAGCAACAGGTGCTAAATTGGCTTTTCTACCCCTTTTCCCAACAACTTTCTTCTTTTTCTTCATTGCAATTTCCTTCATACTATCAGTGTAACCCACCATATCATCATCATCATGTTCCACTGGGGGTTCTTTCTTGCTCTTCAAATTTCCATTTTGCATCTTCTTTCTCACTACTTCCTTCATGGCATCATTGTACCTGTGGGTACTATCGCCTGTCACATGGACTTCTTTGGTACTGGCAGTCTTTTTGGTAGGTCGTTTCCTTGATTTTTTTTCATCCTCTGAATCTTCCTTGTAATTTATTCTGGCTCTACCTCTCCTTGTAGGTGTTCTAGGGAATTCTTCACTTTCCCTATCTGGAACATCATCTTGGATTGGTGAACCTTCTTCATGTCTATCTTCTGGTGGTTCTTCAGCATCTTTTTGAATTATGGCTTTTCTTTTTTGGGTGGATTGTTTTACTACTTTGCCCCTTCCTCTTTTTGGTGGTGAATCAGCAATTTCATCATTCGACAAATGTGTTTCTTCTATTGGCTCATCATCTACTATGTTCTCTTTCTCATCTTCTGAAAGTTCATCCAGTAATTTCTTCTTTTCACGTTTCCTTTTGGGTGAGGTCTGTTTTCCAACCTTCTTTCTTGTTTGTGGAGTTACTTGCATTTCCTCATCATCTGAAGTTTCTCTTTCATCCTCAGATGGTTCCTCTATTTTTTTTCTACCTTTTTTTTGCTTAGGTAGTGGAGAACTTCCTTCCATTTTACGTTTCATTGGAGTCTTCTTTGATGGTGAAAAGTGAAGTGGTTTCCCTAGTGCATCTCCCTTTTCCAATCCAGAAAGGAATATTTTCCTGATATTCTTGTAGTCTGGTACTGAATCATGTTTCAATGTCGAGTGATAGTTCAAAAAATCTACTACTGGCCCTGAAATGATCGAGTACTCACAGTGGAAACAATTCTTTATTTCATGCCATATTACTATGACAGAGGCAATGACCATTGCCATTCTAGATGACAACCTAGTTAGGTACTTAGTAGTCAAGTTGTACCTTCTGGCGTACTAGGTCGCCTCTACTAGGTTTTCATTTAGATCCACAATGCTATGACAAATAAAACTCCAATATTGTCTAAAGCAAATTACCATATACCATATACAGGGTGTCTGTAAAAGGTCTTTACAAAAACATATCACATATTCCTTAGACCAAAATAAGTCGATTCAAGTAAAATTACCTTAGAACAAAGTTGCATCGTTTGGGCTCCAGAGGGCCTTGAAGTTACAATTTTTAAATCGTTTTTCCAATATAAATTTAAAACGACATATGCGATTTTGCTGAAATTTGGTATATTCATAGAGTTTTATGTGGCAAAAAAATGGTGTTAAAATTTTGTCCGATATTAATCCATAGGCGTAGAACTTGATTTTTTTAAATAATTGCACCTTTAACAATTCTACGCCAATGGAATAAAAGGAGTTTTAGTAAGAAATTTAGATTGCGCAACTCATTTACTTTAAAAAAAGTACTCCTGATAAGACCCGCTTACACTCATAGTTTTCGCTAAATTTCTGTTTTAAGTAGTACCTTTTTGGTGTGAAATTGAATGATGTTCAAGTTCACATCAAATTTGGATTGAAAAATCTAACCTCAAAAAAGTTATGTTCAGAACTACTTGGTACGAACCGTGTAACTAGCGCCCTCTATGAGAGTCAGATATAAAAACAAATGCATGCGATTGCCAGTAGTTTCGACATAATCTTGAAAAATGTGTAAAAAAAATCATTTTTTCAACACCTTGTATCTTGATAACGGTTGCCGTAACGACATTTTTTTACTGAGTAAACCCAACTTATTTTGCAGTATTCTACCTACCCTATTAAGGGGATCCGTTTTTTTTTAAACACCCTGTATATGTAGGAACAGTGAACAGTCATAATTTTTAAATTTATGAATAGTTGTCTGCAAGAAGTGTCATTATTTTAAATTAAATGTCAGTAGATAGTAAATCAAAGTTGAAAATTCTCGATTTTGATCACCCTATACTCTGTAATCATTCCCGCTAGACCCCAAGTGTGATGTATTGATGAAAACAACTCTTCAGGGAGAACCTAGAAATGCAATAATTCACAGGGTGTCCCATTAAATAAAAAAACATCATCAGCTGATATCTTGTAATTTGGTAATTTGAACACCCTATTGATATGAAAATAATTTGAGATGATAGTTCTCATGAAACCCTATAACTGTTGAATTTGAATTTTTTGTATATATCTGACGGTTTGGCCAATATCAAAGGAGAACACACATTTTCATGAAATATCTGTGAACCATTTTTATGAATAATTCATTTTAATGTTGACTGATGCTCTAACTTACTGAAATTCAAATTTTATAGAAACCATGAGAGTAATCGAATTTTATCAGGAGTACTTATCTTTTTGGAATAGGTTACACAATTCAAATTTCATATTCAAACAACTTTCTTTCCATTGCCGTAGAAGTTTTAGATGATCATTTACCGAAAAAATCAAGTTCTACGTCCATGGAATGATATTCAACATAATAGACCAGTGGACTACTGTATAATTGGCATTCACTTACTCCACTGTGTTTAGGAACCTAAACTAATTTTTGTAACACTTCCAACGCTTTTTGTAAGTAAATAGAGCTTTGTTAGAAATTTGAATTTCAGAGCTCATTTCAAACAAACCTTCATGGTCGCCATTTGGCGAATAAATGGTGACGTCAATTTTTATGTTGTTTCCATATTGGTCAGATAATCTTCCATTTCAACTCATGATTGTCAAGTCACCAATTATAATCAAGTTTTCAAAAAGATGTTATAGTTTATTCTTGAACAAAATAAAATGTGAATGTTGGAGAATTGGCAACATTGTGCTGAATGCTGAGAACTGACAAGACCACGCCCACAAGTTGTGCGCCGTGGTTGTCACGTTCCCCGATTCAAATGTCCTCTAGTGTGAATTAATATAATTATATTATTTACACAAATTTATTATAAGCCACAAATCATAAGGACACATTTTGAGACAATTGAATTTTTATTGCTAATTAGGAGTATTACCAATACCCAATTAAGAATTTATGAATTATCAAATGACTAATATTTCTGAAGTTCCCAATCGTATTTCAACAAATGGCAAGTGTGCTATGGTCTGTCCCTACTTATTTATTTATTTATTTATTTTATTTATTTTTTACACTGTTCAACAGGTTGCCCCATTTACAGAACAGGAAAAAAGTACAAAACAAAAACATATGCATTGAATATTACATAAGCATAATGGATAGAGGAAACTATATGATAAAATAAAAATATCCTGACTATCTAGTTATTCACTGATGAAGGAGAAAAAAGATAAAAAGTTTTGACATGAGTTATTTCACAGCTGAATGAAATCGTGGCGTCAGTTATAACTGGCGGTAAATTCTAGCCCTTTGAAAATTACCGTGGCATTATTTATGATTTTAGCACCTCAAATTCGACCAAAAAATTCTCAAAAAATATTAAATTGAAAGGTATTTGAGTGATGATCATATTTTGAGAAATTAAAAAAATAGTCCAGTCACCTATTATGGTATTGCTGCCATTGCCAATGTACGAAATTTGAGTGAAATCTCATGAGTGGATTCAAAGTTATGAAACAGAAATGATTACAAAATTGTAATTTTAGAGCCATCTAGCGCCCAAACCTTTGTACTGAGGTAAGTTTCCTTGCATGAAATTGTTTTGGTCTGAGATATAATATGTAATACTTTTTGGAAAGACCCTTCAAGGACATCTTGTATATTAAAAACTTCTTCACAAGAAACATTTTGATTGATTTGATCACTTCTGGAACTCACAAATCTCAAGTTTCAATTTCATAGCTCATACCTAGTGTTCCCAGAAAATGGAATAGTGTGTAATGTAAAATAAATTCTACTTACTTTTATGGAATTATTCAGATTGCCAAGGGATTAAGAGTGACTTAGTATGTTAATCACACATTATCATCAATACATTTTCCCATTTTTTTCTACCTGAGTAGTGATCACTTTGTATAAGTTGATAATATTGATACTTGGGATTTGTTAGTTTTGAATGTGCCTAAATCAAAAGAGGTTTTTTTTCAAGAAATCCAATTAGGCTCTCCTTATAGCAGTAGGCTATAGAAAAGACAAAATATTGCATACCTACTAGAGTGTGGAGTACCTACTATATTGAAAAAAAAAAGAAAAAAAAAAAAAAGTTGTTACCACTAAAGTGCAAAATGCTCTAATTGAAGGGGCAAGTAAAAGAAGGGGTCAAGTAACATTTTCTGAAGATATTCAGTAATGTCATGGAAGGTGTTATGTGCATGTGTAACTTTTTTTGCAAGGATTTGTTTATATTCTTCATATCTGAGCAGATACAGAGTGGTAAAAGGGACTATGTTACACTAAACATCAAGGATGCAAAGGAAAAAGGAGCTATGTGCCCATTGCCTACATGTCAGGAAATGGAAGAAGGGGTTATGTATGCAAAAATCCACATGTCTATCAAAAAATGATATGATAACAAAATGCTGTAAATCATAAAAAATCAACCTGAAACTATTCCTCACAATTGCATAAATCCAATTATTAAACTAGCTTCTGTAAAAAAATGCCAGCTAACTTTACTAAAACCTATTTTTCTCACAAAATCATATTTGTAACATATCTCCTTCTCCCACTTGCCCCTTCAATTGTTATCAATTATTGGTCTATTATTTTCATTTCAAAATGTGCAAAACTCTTCCTACAGAAAATCAAATATTTCTGCATTTAAATAACTGGTTCCATATTGTTTTTTACATCTCTTGGAGCACAGGAAATGAAATTCCTATATGGAGAACATCATTAGTACCAACATGTACCAAGAAAGGATAGGGAGAGGAGGTAGGTGTTGGAATTTTTACTTATTCAATGTGGTGTCTACAAGCATAAGGGCCAAGAACATTTTTTATATCAATCACAGCATTCACAGCTGATGGTAGAAGGAAGGTAGGAATAAAAAAATGCTATATTAGGATGCATCTTTACCTGGTGGTGATTTTTTCTCAAAACAAGCCTTCATAAATTTAGGGACACTAGTCATATATTCTTCCTTGGATTGTTGAACAACTTTGGGATCTTTGAGATGTTTTTCCCAAGGTAAAGTACAGCCTAACCACTGTATTATGTTATATGCAAGAATTTCCAAGTCTCCTCTCCTTGACTGAACTAAAAGAATTATGCTTGTAAAATATGTCACAACTAATATTTTTATTTATTACCCCCTTGATGTGCATCCCTACTAAGGTACTCAATGGTGCCATTGTGTGCTTTCTTTGGGTCTGGTTTGAATACAGTATCACCATTATATTTGCAAGCTAATCCATAATCTACTAAATAGACTTGTTTGTTCTGTGTTTCCTTAGTAGTGCCCATGAGAATGTTAGCACCTTTGATATCACCATGTATGTAACCACGTTTATGAATATATTCCAAAACATCTAACTGTAACATCATTACATTGGAAAACATCATGACAGCTTAACACATACTTACAATTTGAACAGCTACTTTGAAAACTGTGGTTGCAGGAAAAATTTTGTTATTCTCAAGAAATATTTTCCATAGATCAGTCCCAAATTTTTCCATCACAATAAAACGATACTTCTCTTCCTTATATTCATGAGAACCAGATCCCAGGTAATGAGGCATGCCAAATGTTTTCAGGCCCCTTTCTTTCTTGAAAGATTCAACTGAAAATAATGCAATTTAATAAGTGAGGAAATAACTGATTTGCAAAATTCTACCATCTTCATATTTGGCAATTCTCATGTAAAAATGCATCTCCACAAATAGAGGGCCATTTGCATGAGGTTCCTAAAAGTATAATGAATTAACTGTATTTCATTATGTATTTATCAAATGGAACTTACAATTTTCACAACATAAGGGTATTTGGAACCACCAGCACCAACTTCTTGGGCTGAATAGATCTCGCCAAATCCCCCTTGGCCAATAGAAGGACCAAGTTTCCATTGCTTTTTTGAAATGTCTTGCAGTATTTCACCTTTAGGCAATGGTTCAGCTAATTTGTATCCATTTGCAGCTTTTCTCTTTGGGGCTGTTTTGGCCATGACTGGACCCTGGATAGTGGACGCTAAATATATCAAGACACTGAGCTAAGAACACCGGTAGGGTTCATTCAAATCCACAAAATAGGGTCGTAGGTTTGTCTGAGGTTTGTCCTAGGGTATTCTGTTCTGGCTACAACCACATACCACCCTTATATCCAGTGGACCAAGGAATACAACTTATATATTTAGATTCTTTTGAGATCTTTTGAGTAATGCTGAGTGGTTTTTGAGAAGTGAGAAGATTGAGAAAACGTTGAAAACAAAACCGCGCGAGGGTAAAGTCGACTAAAAAGAAGTCAACCATCAACAGCAACACAGTGCACAAGGCAAGTGTTGCTTGAACATCGATTGCAACACTTTTACTAACTATCGAACTATCGATATTTATATCCAATAGTGCGAAGTGCGATAGTTCTCAGATGTTTATGTATACAGTGTCTTTCAAAAGTATAGGAACGGTCTCATATTTCAGGAACGGCTTGAGAAAAATTCACGAAATTTTCTACAGGGTGATAATTGATGATGTCCGATTCAATGGTGGCATCGGCAATGTTGCCAAGTTTACAGTTTTTCAGATATTAGGAGTAACTTTATTTTTTCAAATAGAATACTCCATTTATTTTTATTGCAATTAATTAATAAGCGCCTCCTAATTACTTGAGTCCCTGAATATCAGATTCGTAATTAACGTGATTTTCGAAATATGACAACATAGCATTTTCCTTAAAAAGTTCTGGAACGGTCCCATATTTCAGAAACGGCTCAGAGAAAATTTATGAAAACTTCGACAGGATGGTTGTTGATGATGCCCGATTCAATGGTGATATCGGCAATGTTGCCAAATCGACAGTTTTTCAGATATTGAGGGTAACTCAATTTTTTGAAATGGAATACCCTATTTGTTTTCATTGCAATCCATCACTTTGTGCTCTAAATACACAAATAGCTATTGAAGTGCTTGTTACTGATCACAAAAACTAAACGCTAATAACTATTTGAGTGACATGGATTGAAAAGACTGCAAGTTGCGAATTGATCGCAATAAAAATTCATATTTTCGCGTGCCCTTTTGAAAATATTGGAGCGTTCGCGGACATTTCAACGGAGCATGTTCACACTCATTTAAAATTTGATATTTGAAGACATAAGTAATGAGGGAGAGCTGAATTGATGCAACGAAAATAAATAGGGTTTTCCATTTGAAAAAATTTAATCACCCTCAATATCTGAAAAACTATTGATTTGGCAACATTGCCGATATCACCATTGAATCGGGCATCATCAGAAACCATCTTGTATAAAATTTCATGAATTTTCCTTGAACCGTATTGGAAATATTAGAAGAGGTTCCCAAACTTTTGAACGAAAATGCCATGTTGTCATATTTCGAAAACAACTTCAATTCAAAATTTGATATTTGAAGACATAAGTGATGAAGCGTCGCTGAATGTATTGCAATGAAAACAAATAGGGTATTCCATATGAAAAAATAAAGTTACTCCTAATATCTGAAAAACTGTAAACTTGGCAACATTGCCGATGCCACCATTGAATCGGACATCATCAATAATCACCCTGTAGAAAATTTCGTGAATTTTTCTCAAGCCGTTCCTGAAATATGAGACCGTTCCGATACTTTTGAAAGACACTGTATATATATGGCTCCATCGTAGCTCCATTATATCATCCATCATCCACCAAAAATACCAAAAGCGTTTATACATTCTTTGGAATTACGTGGGAATTACTGGAATCCAGTTTGATGCAACCAGGCGTTCATTCTTGTTATGCTGTTGGGTCAACCAAAATTGGAAACCCTTATGTACAGAGATAGAGATGGTGAACGAATTTCGGTGGGTTCCGAAATGACCGACCCTGGAGCATATGATTCACTGTGACGTGACCAATCTGACAATTATGTTTGGGAACGGTTCGAAAGCTTTAAGGGCGCCGTACATTATGCTATTTACCAACAAGTTCGATGCAATGTAATTTTGAATCGAACAATGCTCATGCGTCTATGATATTTCACCGTAAGTTTCATGCAAGTTCCGTAATAGAACCAGTCCTATTTTTCCTGCAATTTCATGGGAAGTTTAGTAAAATTTTTAGTAATATTCATCGTAGCATCTTGATAAAATACAAATTTTCTCCATAACGTGGCCTGAAACACCAAATAACCTCAAAAGGTACATTGAGGGCTCAAAAAACCTGAAAATAGTGAATATGAAAAAGAAAATATAACAGAAATATCTCAATGTACGGCGACTCGCAATAAATTGGGAAAATTGCGAGAAAATTGCATCGCCTCAAACTTGCCGAGAAATAGCATAATGTACGGCGCCTTTTAGTTTCTCGATCTCGTCAACGGTTCAACCTGTTCAACCATATATCTACTACTCATATATGAAGCATAGCTGTCTTCTGTCTTCATAGAGGCGTTGATGCCGACGTAGGAAAAAAATAAAACGAAACTTGTCAAATCAATATGGCTGTTTCCATCCTTCACTTTCCGTCCTTATAGATTCAAAAAGTACCTCTCATTTTGGTCCCATTTTTGTTGAGATATCGTATTGGCGATGGGCATTGGGCCATATTATATAGAAATAGTACATATATCATATATGGGTTCAACGGTTCAACCTTAGTCAGTGTTGCCAACTCTTGAGTGTTGCCGCTGTCGCCGCTACTGTGCCCTTGCCAACTGCTGCAAATTAAATTATTGAAACTGAAAAACATGTCAATTGTCATATATAGTCATTACTCATCGGTGTTGCCAATGATGGTAGTTTTCCTAGTTTTCAGGAGTTTCAGGTAGATTTGAATTTTTTGTCGCTGGAGGTATACAAATTAGAAATTTTGAGTTTTGGTTAGTATTTGAACGTACAGTACTATAATAAAAATCTAAGAAATGAGGGTTTGTCATTTTCAATAACGAAGCAGCTGTCCCCAGGTGAGGTAAGGTTTTCTACACCTCAAATTATTACTGATAAAAAAAATGAGAAAGTATACGCACTCGTCGACTTCACCGATAACTGACCGATAATAATTGATTTGATATCGTCTCCAACTTCTGCAAGGCGGCGAGACCGTCAGTGGTTAGAGTTAGAGAGAGCAAGTTACAAGACAAGTGATCTGGCAACACTGATACTTCTCAGTATTTGTTTGTGAAATGGCTTCGAAGGGCCAGTTGAACGACGAGGTGAGCTGAAACATTTATTTCTTTAATTTTAAGCATGTGAATGGCTAGCAAGCAGTGCTGAACTGAAGTATTATACGAACTGGTATCAGTTTTAAAATTTATGATAAGAATGGAGATTACTGGACGACATAAACCTGTATACAGTATTTGCACAGTTATCAAGGCCACGCCTATTTCACCTGTTTTCATATTTTATTGGTGGAGTTTAAGATAAATAACAATTTTAATAAGGATTTAGATAGGTATTTAGAATAGGGCAAATAGATGTTATTTGAATTTTTGATTGAGTGAATATTCTCGTTTCCATAGGCGAATTCTCAAAAAAATATACCTATATCTAAATTGTAGTTTGTGTTAATATTATTTATCTCATAGGTACCTAGTTAACCGATAATCGAAATTGAAATAATTATTGTCCATGGAGGTAGGTATTAATACCATCCAGTGACTCTTGGTATACCGAATCGAATATCTACCAGTACCCAATTACTAATTAATATTGATCAAGGTGTGTCTTTCCATCATTTTGTATGAGCTACGCTGGCTAGGCGAAGTGACTAATCAGTGACTTGGATGCTTATAAAAGTGCCTAATGATTAATGAAGTAATCTATGATGAAGTGAATTGGGTGGTAAATTGTGATAGTGGGGTTAATGCACGGTTTATATAATTATGTTTTACAATTATGATAATGAAATTTTTCAGTGCCCATCGAATAAAATGAACAACAACCTATATACTTATATAGTAGGTACACCTCGCTATATCTGCTTGCCTATATATAGGTGGTAGGTAGTTTCTAGCTTCTTCAACTATTATTGCGAATTCCATGCTTTGGAAACAAATTTTCCACTTTTCATTTACTTGCACCATAATACACGTACTGCTGCACTAGGTATCCACAACAAATACACCAGGCACCCTAATACGAACCTACAAACCATCCTTACTTGAAGTGGCCCAATGTATTTTTTCTGCAACCGACACAAAAGTCTTTCATTTTGATACCAAAATTAGCTCTTAAATTGACGTTTCTATTACTGACACAAAAATAGGTATGTTGCTAGGCAACATATTTAGTTCCTAGGAGCTAAAGTTGAATTTTAGTTCCTAGGAGCTAAAGTTTAACTTTAGCTCCTAGGAACTAAAAAGGATGTACTGGACGTCATCAAGAATAAACAACATTGTGACGGTTGGTTATTTGGAGGGAAGCCTTCAAGATTCAAATACTTGCTTGATCTGTATTTCATTCCTTATTCTCGGGATGGATAACTTGTTTTTGAATAATCACGGCAAGCAATAGTTTTCTTGCCTCACACAACGATATTGTTTAGCTTCATTTGATTATCAAGTCAAACACAGTGTAGTATGGAGAGGAATAAATAATCACTATTATCATTGTTGATATGCTCACTAACCTAACATTTTCGACGTCTTGTTCCTATAGCTGGCACTGGCGCGGTATTTGCCATTAGAGCACCTATGGTCCATACACAAATATGTCACTCTGTGGTTGTATTTATATTGAAACTACAATTCGAACACCCTGCTGTTAATGCTTGCATTGCATACATATGGCACAGCATTGGTGGTTACTTCACATGTTTATTTGAGTTAATTGTTTCGGTTGCAGAAAAAATAGCATGTTTCATTCGGATCAAAAGTGACTTTGTTCGACTCGCAAATTTTGCTTTCGCTCGGCTCCGCTATAAACGCTCCGCCTCGCAATTGCAAAATTCGGTTGTCAAACAAAGTGTCACTTTTGATCCTAATAAAATAATCAACTATTCATAGAAGAACACGAGTAACTGTTAAATATATACACCTATGTAGGTACAACAAATTATAAATGCTATGAGGATCTGCATAGTTTGCCGATTTAAATGAAAATACCTACTTTTTTTGCTAATGGAACCTATCGTCATATTCTTTTTGACTTGTAGGTATTCATCAAATAATGGAGTACTATATACACAGTTCAAAAATTTAAGGTCAATTTGACAATGCAATTATTAAATATTCCGTTCATGTGTGGTATACATTATTAAATATTAAATATTCCTCTGGTTTTGCTGAGATATATTTATGTATATAATATATATTTTTCATTGGAATTTCATTCGAATTTCACATTTCTACATGTCCAATGGAAATGCGATTTCAAATTATATTGATTCACCATGAGATAATGGAAAATGTATACTCGAGTATAGATGAAGTGTCTTTGGACGATGAAATATGGTAGACCATGAAGTGTACACGAGGAAATATTCTTGAATTGAACTCGCAAACTGTCATGAAATACTCATGCTCCAGTGACATATATTTGAGTAACCATACCAAATCTACTTCCATTAGTTCATTCAATGAGTTAACTACATGGACGTATAAATGATAGCCGTTGGAAATTATGCAACCTTCGTCTGACGTCAAAAGAGGGGGCGACTGGATATACAGGATGTTGCTCGACAATTGACATAAACGAAAAACTTTCAACTATAGGAAAAAGCCAAATACTTGAAGTGAAATGCAATGGTCACAAAGATAGAGAAACTCAGTCATTACCACAATAGTTCATAAAATTAACGAAAATGGTAGATAACGAGCGAAAAACAACTACTTTCCTGGATATAGACGAATAAAATCGTTTTTTTTTCTGAACGCCGAGCTGCGCCTAAGTGACTACGTGCAGATTTAGGGAGGATGTAATCGAATGTTGTTGTTTTTCTCTCGTTATCCACCATTTTCGATCATTTTATGAACTATTGTGGTAATGCCTTTGAGCTTCTCTCTCTTTGTGAAAAACTTTTTATTTACTCGTCTCGGGCACATCAACTTATAAAAAGATTATTAATATTTACTATAATGACAATAATTATTATTGATCATTAACTTATCGTTAAAATACGACGTCGTTACCTCAACGATACATTGACCAACGACATTTTGAACGATAAATTCTAGAAGCTCATTCAGATTTGTTGAATTTTGCTGTTGATGTTCTGGGGCTAAAAACGTGCGAAACTTGTTACAAGTTGAAAAGAAGGTAATGGTATGTTATTTTCTCTCCTCGTTTCTGTAAAATAAAAATAGTAATATTATTTCAATATACGTGTAGTAAGGACAAATCAGATGATTTGCCCCAAAATGTCACTAGCTTGTCAGTGACAATATGTATTGAAAAAGATTTGGAGAAGAGAAATAAAGAAATATAGAAAACATATCAAATTTTCACTTAGCTTTGGACGTTTCGGGAACGAATCTGCTTCCGTTTTCAACATGAAAAATGGAATAGCAAATTCGTATTTGTCTTGATCTACGTCTTGATACTTTTCAGTTCTCAGTGACAATTGGTGACGTTGGCAATCAAATGAGTTACAAGATGTTTTCATTAATTAATCTTTAATTTTCATTTTCAGATTTCAGTAGTGAATACCATCAACTGAACAGGAAGCAATGCTATAGTCTCCGTTTAAAAGAATGCAAGCAGATTCCTTGATTTTTCTTTTCTGGTTGTTCAATATAAAGAAAAGACACATCGACAAACTAGCTGAACATATCCTCACTGAAGATGGCCAACATATGGCAGAATGGTATACTATAATAATCATTGGAAAAGAAGATAACAACCAGAAAAGAAAAATTAAGGAATCTGCTTGCATTCTTCTGAACGGAGACAATAGCATTGCTTCCTTTTCAGTTGAAATAGATAGAACATGGTATTCACTACTGAAATCTGAAAATGAAAATGGTAAATTCAAGATTGATTAATGAGAACATCCTGTAACTCATTTGATTGCCAACGTCACCAAGAGGAGAGTGAATCCCAAAAAATCTGGAATAATGAGTTTTGACTACGATGCTCATAATTTTCCGAAATTCTTCTAGCATCGCAGCAAGCGGTGTTTGCGAAAAGTGGTCCAGACTATTCCCATCGCTTTTCATTTTCGTCATCGATTTTTCATCTCAAGTGTGATGTTTTCGATAACGGGGCGTTTCCCGCTCTCGGATTTGGTTACCTATTAAAGTTAATAACAAATTTGTGCCACCCTTCCATCCACCCCGATGACGGATTCATCTCCAGGGCGCCTGCCTGAACCCGTTCGTCCTTGAAACCCGATCGATAGGATACGCCAGTGACGTGGACAAAAAATATAGGAGAAATCATATAAATACAGGGTGTCTGTAAAATGTTGGGACATGGCTCGGCTGTGGACTTCTGGGATAAAAACAAGTTGATTTAGGCCAAATTACCTATATCGAAAATCGTCTCGTTGGTACAAGGCGTTGAAGTTTTTTTGTAAAAAAATTATTTTGCTCATAAAAAGAGTAGGCTGAGATCGATAATTTTTGGCATGGCATGTTCTGTGACTGTAAGTCACGTTTTGAGATGTTTTTGATCATCATATCATATCAGTTCAACTGGAAAACCGGAATACTTCTATACCATGCTTTTGTACGACCTAAACTAGAATATGCCTCAGTTATATGGAATCCCAACACCAGTGTATACTCTGAAATGATAGAAAAAGTACAAAGGAAATTTCTGAGAAACCTTTACTACAGGAAACATAAAGAATCTGCTTTTATGATCTCATACAGAACTCAACTCATGGAATTTGAGCAACGAACACTAGAGTCCCGAAGAGATATCAATTATGTGCTGTTTGTTTCAGACATAATCAGTAATAAACTGAATGTACCTGATCTACTTAGTCAAATAAACATTCCTTGTACCTGAAGTAAAACTACGGAGAAGAGAAAATATTATTTTCTACATTGATGTTAAATCTTGCTCACCTTTTGGAAAATGTCGAAGAGCTGTAAATGAATATAACAGTGATATAGATATTTTTACATTTAGTAGTAGCGAAATAAAAGGCTGTTCTCCACCTCTTTAATATCCTCAAAATTCTTAGTTATAGGCTATATATATGTTCAATATTTTTGAAAAAGTTTGTCATGAACGTCTTGATTTTATATCTTAACTCAACTGTTTTCCCAAAAGTTGAGTGTATTGTAATCTTTCTGTGTAGAGTATTTCTCTTTTTTTTTGTGAGTAGTGTATTTTACTGTAGGATAGGAACCGAGATAGGAACTGTCTGTCTGTAATTGGGCCATGGCCTGTTGATTTGGCAGTATAAATAAAGTGATATAAGATCATCAGTGACCTGCAAGTGTTTCAAACAACTATGTTGCCGTACAAATTTGGTGGTAACTTTTCAGTAATTTTTGATAAGTCTCGAGGTTCATTTGCAAATAGATAATTTCTGATCTGATGCATCCTGCGCATTTTTGAAAATAAATCAAATTAGTCGGACTGTTTATTGATCATGGCTACAATGTATTCTTATTGTAAACAAACTGATATGTTGCTGATCCTCGCGGGCTTTACAAGAAATCTCGCGTAACAAATTTAGCGATTACTATTCAGTATACCTAAGGTGAGCACTTTAACGCCTTGTACCAACTCACCGAAATGATATTGGATATAGGTAAGTTCGCTAAAATCAACCTATTTTTATCCCAGGAGTCTACAGTCAAGCCATGTCCCAACCAGATTATTTTTCTGAAAAATGCCTCAGATCAGAAATTATTTATTTGCAAATGAACCTCGAGACTAATCAAAAATTAACACGATACCAAAAATATTTCTGAAGGGAATATCTTTCTGGAAAAAAAAACTGGAAGTTTCCAGTCCGACCTCTGAAAAGTTATCACCAAATTTGTACGGCAACATGGTTGTTTGAAACACTTGCAGGTCACTGATGATGATCCAAAACATCTCGAAACGTGACTTTCAGTCACAGAACATGCCATGCCAAAAATTATGAAAATCGATTTCAGCCTACTCTTTTTATGAGCAAAATTATTTTTTTCCAAAAAAACTTCAACGCCTTGTACCAATCCAACGAGATGATTCTGAATATAGATAAGTTGGCCAATAAATCAACTTGTTTTTATCTCAGGAGTCCACAGCCGAGCCATGTCCGAACCTTTTTCAGACACCCTGTATAGTTATTAACGATACAAGGCCGATATGTAGCTGAAACGCTGGCCGCGGCATTAAATCCTGTTCTTTTCTGCCATGTGAAAAAAATTGTTTTCTTCAGATTCGTTCCAATTTCACACAAAGCCAAAATGATCCATCATTTTGTGTTCACCCAAAAGTCATTGTCAAATGAATTAGTGCATAATGCGTATTTACGTCAGTAACGAAATAATTTTCTGGAATAACATGGCACCTACATATTTGCAAAAATATTTCAATCTCCAGGGCATGCAATTATTTTTTTCACGTCGAAAACATCTGATGGTGATAGGGATTTTTTTCTTGTAAATTGATCCACCACCGGATTCAGAAGCCCTCAATAAGGATAATGCGAAAAATTAATGAAAACATATTCAGTACTCATTGGTAGAAGAGTTATAACGAATTAGGTTCCTGATGGTCGAAATTTGAAGTTGTATAATAGTATATAGTGATAGTCGAGGTGATAGTATAATACCATAACTCTCAAGATAACAATGGTTATAATAAGTGAATAAATACAGTTGTGAATTTCTGTCAAGAGCTTCAATTCTTGTTGATGATGTAAGTTAAAGAATAATGAACCTTCATTTTTAAAAAATCAATTTATTTTCATAATGATTCTCATGAATTCAGTATACCTACATGAATAATTATCATTGTAACAAGCATAAACATTCTTCCAAAAAATAAGTCCAGAATAAGTACCTATATAGCCGTTTTTTCTGCAGTGTATTCTATATTATGATTCGACACTGTCTCATGTCATTACTGAAATTCACCATTCGTAACTAAATCTTCGAAATACTAAGTATACGAACTCCCTAGAACGTCGAATTATTTCCAAACTATAACCTCGTTATCTACTCTTTCGTTTTTTCAAAGCAATCATCACAAATGCTGACAATATGTTCCAAACACATAAACTTCCCGCATTTCCGGCAAAAGAACCGAGTTTTCCTGCTTTTCCTCGAGCTACAAAATCCACATCGTCCCCGTTTCCCATCTTTGGGATAATCCGAAGGTCCGGACACCTCATCAGTCACTCCACAAAGTTCCTTCAGTCGAGACCTCAATGATCTCGGCAGTTGCTCCATTTGAACACGTACCAACAAGTGCGAGTAGATCAGATCGTGCGCTAAACTCCTTAAAAAACTCCGTCTCGTCATTTTCCTTGTCTGATTGTTCGAGCTATGCACCACAAATGAGTTGATGCCGGCCATGTTCATGATCGAATAGAAAACCACCATGGGCCAACGCTTGGTATTTCGTGCTACATTATACTTGGCACACAAGCTATCAACTACTTCCACCCCGCATTTGGTGACGTTGTAATCTGCGATGATACTAGTATCGTTTTGATGTAGTGTAGAAGCCAATAACACATTCTTACCTTTCTTCGGTACGTAAGACACTAGTGTGACATTGTTCGTGAACCCAGTCATACTAGCACCGGCCGGGTGTCTCGGTCTAGAAAAATCTAAAGGTACTTCCATCATGTTCTTACGAATCGCCCCGATAACTGTAAGCTGGAAGTCATCGAGTAGTTTTTCCAATAGTGGGATGCTTGTGAACCAAGCATCCATGGTAACGTTCCTCCTAGAACCCTTGATTACACTGCACAGTCTCTCCACAACATGATTTGGTAGGTTGCTCACTTTGTAAGGTCCTTCAGGTTGTTGTCCAACGTAGACTTCCAGGTTGCTAGTATAGTACATTTTGGCATCGCAGAGAGCGAAAATTTTGATGCCATACTTGCTGGACTTGGAAGGAATGAACTGTTTGAAGCTACATTTGCCTCTGAAACTTTCTAGCTTCTCGTCTATAGTTACGTTCTCGGATAAGCTGTACCCGCCTTTGCAGCTGTTGATGAATGTGTCGAGAAAATCGCGGATAGGTGCTAGTTTATCAGTCTTCAATCTCTCCTTTCGGGTGCTCTTGTCGTCAAACCTTATGCATCTTAATAAAAATCGGAATCGTTGTAAAGACATTGCCAGTCTGAATATTTCTATTCCTGTTCCATCACTGGTCCATATCTCTTGTACGTTGACTCTGTTGAATTTCAGTAATCCAGCATGAAAAAGCAATCCTAGTAAGGCAAGTATTTCGGTGGGGTCAGTGTGTTTGGCATCTCGTTCTCTTTTGAAATTTTCTGCTATCGAATCTATATATAGATTCGTATTTTGAACAATGATATCAATCATTTTCTCATTGACGAAGTATTTGAATATGTCCATTGGTGTTTCTAGTGACTGTGTAGCTAAACTTGGGCCAGGTAAATGAACCCGTATCTCCGGATCTAATTTTTGTGGCACAAGTTTCATCCACTGCGTGAAATTATCTTTCCCCAGGAACACGCCTTTCTGCTCAGAATATTCTAGGCCCAGGTCGTCGTCTGATATGTCTTGTTCTGTTTCACTGCCCCCGTCTCTTTCTTCTATTATGTCAATTTCCTCTTCTGAATCGTCGTCGTACTCCTTCATTTCTTCTTCGTCTTTTAGTAGTTTCAAACGTTCTTCGTAACTCGCCATAGTCGTTATCTGTAAATAGTGAAAAATTGGTTCATACCAACTAGTACCAGGTCCTTAAATTATCAATATATGATTGGTTCATAAAATGAAAGATTATTCTAGTATAATGCAACGAAGAACATATTCTACTCAAAATAGCTATCTCAGTTAATATTGGTCTTTCATAAACGAATAACTGGGCAAATATGAAGTATTTTTTTGGTCATTCAGAATCAAGCCCTCGGAAATGCAAAAACGCATCGTAAACTGAAAAATTCGACGTAAACTTGAATTTTTGGAATGGAACAATCTGTACTTCATTTTCCTAATCGGAAGAACTCAGAATCCTGAATCTTGAACCATCCTGTATATAAAAGTGCGATAAAATACCGGGTGTTCCATTTGAAATATCAAAGTTGCTACTATACTTTCTGGTATAAGCGGCAACGCTGCATTGCTGAACATATTTTAGATCGATACACTACACACAAGAGCAACTACTTGAGTAACCAAATTTTCATAATGATTCTATGTCCCGTTCTCCGTTAACGTCTAAGGTACCATCGACCGTGATCCACCCTGTATATATACTTTATTGAGGTTATCCTATGAGTATAGACGTGGCCAATTTCACTACCACTGTACCATTTCCAGTTACACCCAATTTCATTTCAAAAGAATAATAATACGTCGCAATGATACCTTAGGTCATGGTTTCATACTTTTCACTTACCCTGTATATGAAATATTTATTGCACTGATGGAAACGCTTGCCCCTGATTATTATAACAGTTTATTTGGAGAATCTGGATCCTGAATCACATCTGAATAGTGATTACCATTGGGCTTTGGGTACCTACCTATTGATGAACGGTAAAAATAGTAATAATAATTATAATGCGTACCTAGTTTCGTTTATATCAGGCACTAAAACCAGATAAATATACTATGTCTGTGGCATTTATTATCATGCATTGAGACCGGCGTCTGTGAGACCGAACGACTGTAAAGTGCACACTGCGATTCCGTGCAGTGTTGCCAGTCGGTAAACTTTCAACGTACCAGAATGTGACACAAAATCGTATCAGATTAAGAACAGCGTACTAGATCATCATGCTCTGGATGACGCGAAGTTATGTTTTATTTGTGTACACATTTTTCAGACTGTGCTTCAGATATAATGCTTTCTACTTTCTACCTTCATATTGTCACATGTTGTGTCTGAAAATTGATTTGATATTTTCAAAAGTAAACTCAAATATATGCACTAATTTTTTATACATAAATGAAATATTATGACTTTCCGACAGAAATAGATAATGGGCACCTGATGAGAAACTTAGCGAAAAGGGGGATTCATGAAACAATTTTTGTAATTTTTATATACTTTTGACTGTCACACATTAATTATATTGATTATGAAAAAACAAAATTCACTAAATCGTGTGTCCCATTGACCCTTCACCATTGGGATCTCGGTAATCAGGAGAGATAGAGAGTTGGTTGAATTAGAAAAGTTTCAGCAAATTCAATCGTGATTCAGAATCCGTCGAGAAATCTTGACTAGCTTCAGTCATTTCTGAGTTATTCAAGAAAAACTTAAATTTTGTATTTTCGTTTTTCTCGAATATCTCGAAAACTATTGATTGTATGAAAATACGACTTCAACCTTATGATGGTACTTTTTAGTTATAATATAAATGGTTTTTGTCAATTTAAAAAAAAAAAGATATGACAAGAAAAAAAAAAGTTGGAGGTCATGTCTCAGAAATTCGATATTTTTAACAAAAACTGACAGAACCATTTAAAAATCACTAAACAGTACTATTAAAATATTGAAGTCTTTTTTTCCATTTATTATTTTGCGAGATATTCGAGAATAACGAAATACAAAATAGATTTATTAACGGATTCTGAATCTAGATTGAATTTTCGGAAACTCTCATAATATAACGGACTCTCTAACTCTCATAGTTTATCCATTTATCATTTATTTATTTATTTATTTATGCAAAACATAAATAAATGACATAGGCCTGGTAAAAATATATTTGAGGGTATTTTTGATGTATATTTTTTCAGTTATTTTTTCCAAAGAGGCTGTCAAGGATATTTCAAAGTATTAATTCCATTGAAACATATATCTACGACAAATAGTTTTTTTCACTAAGGTTTTTGTTCGTCTGTCAAGAAATGTTATTTCATAGCGGAATTTTGGATATTTTTCTTGACAAATCACTCCATTTTTTAGAACAAATTCTATAGCTGAGAACTATGAACAATTCTGTGATTATTTCCATCACCAATGTTGCGATCACAAAATTCTAGCGCGAAATTGAAAAAAATTACAAATATTTCATATAACCCCGGCAGTTTCATAAATCCCCGGAATTCTATTGGAAGGAACTGCTGGGGTGTTTCTCCACTGAGTGTATATTTAAATTATTTACTGTTTGATACATCCCAGCATTATGCGATTAGGAAGGTTATGTACACTCGTCTTCAGAGATCATGTCGCACATAGGCGGTGTAGGCTCCCTTGATCACCGCTGCAATAAAAGCGGTCATACCGTCCAACCGCGACATGTTCACTGAAGATGAGTGTACATTCAGTGCAGAAATACTCCACAAGTTCATCCCGATGGAATTCGCTGACGAATAAGGTTGCATTCGATTGGTCAAGGACGTCATGGTGGATACGGTCAACTTCACATTTTACCGCGTTATTCGTCTTGGTGTTAAGAAATATCGTGCATTCCAATAGTAATTTGAAAAATATACAGAGCTTTGTGAGGAAAATTGTGTATGATTTGATGAAATTAAATTTTTCTCTAACGGGCAGATTTTTGGAAGTGCTAGCGTACTTGAATTCGTAAAATAGTACTGGATTTGATACGAACATATTAGCACTGGCAACACTGATACCTTAAGTATACAACTACCAGCAAAGGCTCATCATCCATGTACAAAGAAAGAAAACGGAAAACGCTGAGACGAAATGCTTTGGAGACTGGGGCTCGAATGGCTCGATCTCTCGATCATATTAAACTTGTTGAAGACAGAATAGATGGCAGATGGTCTGTAGGACCCATAGAATAATTAAACAGGGTTCATCAAAATTGAACGTATACCTTTCAGGGGTTTATTCCTTTCATATAACTAAGAAGTATCATTTATTTCGTTTGATCTTAGGTACACTTTCTTTCTCGCTTTTTTGAAATAAATAAGGGGGTGGGAATTGCCCTTTCCTAATACGTCCATGTACCGAACTTTTTTGAAAACGTTTCCTTGACTGAAGAATCTTCATTTCTATTACTTGGGTCAAACTGGGTCGCTGTGCTATTATCCAAATCCGGCTGAAGTGTCTTTGGCATTGTGAAATTAAATTAATGTTTGCAGAAGAGTTTTAGGGGACGATAAAATCGGTCTAAGGCAAATTAACTGTTTTCAACTTAGAGATTGAATTATTTTGTTAAGAAAATTACTTTTCTTGGAGATAAGAACTTGAGAAGATTCAACATTGATCTTTCTTTCTGTTTTTTCATTTGAAATTAATTTGGTGCTTCATTGTAGATATACCGGGTGTCCAAAAATTGCTGGTACACAGAGCTACCACGTGTAATACAGTTCCAAATAACTTGATTGGACCCAACTTCTTTGTATAAAAAATATAACCGTTTGTCTGTTAGTTCAAAGTTTACATAACAAAACATATATTTGTGCACTGTTCAAAAATAAGTGAGATAAATTGGGATGAAAATTGGCAAAAGTGCATTTCAGAGGAAAACCCTTCTTTCAGGTATCAAAGTGACGTGAAAGAAATTATAGCAGGGTTGAAACTACCCTTATCCCCTGAAATTTTTGTCAGAACATTCTTAGGGGTGGTAATAGGGTTTTCAAAATTTTATTGAAGATGAGATTTCGAAGATCATTTTGTTACTCTAGTGAAAATTTCGTATTCCGCATAGTTCCGAGGGAAAAATTTGTTTTCTTAAATAATGCTAACAGATATTCCTATAGTAAAAGTTTGATAACATTGTAATACTAAATTATTTAGTAGTGGAAACAAACGAATTGACATTTGTATTGATGAAGATGGGCGTCATATTGAACATTAATTTGAAAAAAAATTGTTCTGCCTTTGTTTCTACTGTCAACAAAATTTTTCATTTTAATGATATTAAACTTTTATACTAGGAATATCTGTTATAGCATAATTTAAGAAAATACTTTTTTCCTCCGGAACTATGAGGAATGCGAAATTTTCACAAGGGCGACAAACGTATTACCACCCCTAGGAATGTTCTGAAGATGCTGTCAGGGGATGAGGGTAGTTTCAACCCTTCTACAATTTCTTCTGGGTTTCCTTGATTACCGAAAAGGAGAGTAATCCTCTGAAATAAAATGCACTTTTGTCAAATTTCATACAATTTGTTTCACTCATTTTTAACTTGTCTCATGTTTAGAGATGAATAGAGTTGAAGTTGACCAGATCCATTTCCTTATGATCGCCCTATACACGGTGGTCCAAAAATGTTTCTCGATATCTCTGGGGTTGATATTAGGACATCAAGAATCAAAGCTATTATCTTATGTAAACTTATAACGAAAAGAAAATATTTGGTGAAATACTGTCTTTAGTTTGATCGAGGAGGTAGAATAATCGCATCTTTTGACTCATTATGCCAATTATACAATCGATACTATCTCGAATATAATCTAGATATATTCAGATCAAGTCTCAAATCAATACAGAATAGCCGTTCTTCGAATAAAAAGTGAACACTAATGTCGTTTTGGTACCTACTGAACCCCTGACATTCCTCAATTCTTTCATTTTTTCGTTTTTTTTTCATTTTTTTTTCATTTTTTTTCATTTTTTTTTCCAATGTTATGTTGTTTTTGAGCGTATCTACTATAGTTACAGAAACATGTAATTAGGACAACCTGTATGTTTCTGATAAATAAAAAAATAAATAAATTAATATTTTGGTATACCTGTAGTAAGAACGAATCAGATGAATTTCCCCAAAATGTCACTGCACTTAAAATATCACTATTAGAAGGATAAAAAAAATGCAATCGATAGTCAATGCGCCTTGTGAAAAATGTTATAAGAAGTAGAATTTGCCTAGGTGTAGTAAAAAAAATAATAATATTGCTCTTGGTCGAAGACGAATCTGCTACCTACCATTTTCACCATACAAATCTAGATAAATAGATAATTTTAATTATTATCGCTGAAAATATACGAACCCCATTTTGGGGCAGCCTGTAATTTATTGGCGTGGCATGGAGAGTATCAATAATAATTTTAAAGGTGTTAAAGTTTTAGAGTTCACTCGAATTTCTATGAATTTTATGGTCCATTCAGTTCAGTTTATCGTCAGGAGTAAAATTTTATAGGAAATTACTAGCTGATGCCAGTAAAATTGCTCATATCCCAGTTCATTCGAATTTAATATTGTTACCAGTCTTCAATATTATTGACTGTCGTCATTGACTCGCTTGAAACTTTGAATTATTGTGCTTCAGCCCAGGGCCTACTCTATTAGATAGAGTAGGCCCTGGTTGAAGCCCTCAAATAAACATCTAAGATCATTACATTCCAATAGAACTGGATCAATAAGATTCAGTATGTAAAAATTACTACAAACAATGAAGTTTCAGAAACTGAACGCATGCATCATTGAAATAATAGACTACAACAAAAGTTAATAGTATATTTAGTTACACAAGATGCTGCGTAGTAGCGAGTGTGTAACTCCACAAGTGCGTAGTTGCTTTACAACTCGAGAAATATCCTATACTTTTTCTACGACTACACTATATCTCCTTCAGGATAATACAGATATTGTGTTTAGATACAATTATCGAATAGGTATACGTCTCCCGTCACTTTGAGCTTACTGCATGAAAAGGCGAAAATTACAGGAACGGACCCATAAGGGGGGGGTCCACCCCCTCAAACTTAGGCGAGTTGGCAAATTGAGTTTGGGAAAGAAGACGTTTCATGCTGGTAAATATTCATTTTTTGACTTCAAACTAAGGATTTCCTACCTCAAAAATTTCGATTTTAGTCGGAACATGAAGAAAAATCACATTTCCAGTTCAAACTAGGAACTTCCAACTGCAAACTCGAACTTTCCGACTGTTTTACAGTAGCTTAGAGTCGAAAAAATTAAATTCTGATTTTGTGCTGGAAATGTTATATTATGATAATATGATATCACAGTTTAGAGAATATTACATAATATTCCCTAAACTGTTTTTATTATATTATAGTTCTGTGACACTGAAATGTGGATCTATGTCACTATGAAAGCACTTCTTTTCAATTCTTATTGAAATCTAGTGATCATGACAGCATATGACAAGTAGTTATTGATAAATACCTTCTAGATTCGAGTGCCATCCCTGTGTTTCATGAAATGACGATAACTACCTTGGTAGTGAAAACACATACTTTACGCCTTAGAAAGGAATAGACAATGGTAGGTTCTAAAGCTAGTGGTGGAAAATATATTATATAAACATAACGGGACTATAGTTCATGAATGTACCCTTTCCTCGATTAACCTACAGACACAGATCTACAGACATTTTCAAACCTCTGCTGGGACAACCCGTACATTTACCGTTTTATATTTCGAAACCTAGTTACGCTGAACGAATATTGTAGCAAAGCTAAAATGGGATCTAGTTCCCGATATCGTTTGCGAGGGTGTTTTGGGGGGGTGGAACCGTATACGTAATGTTTTTCCGGCTGGTACGCCGAGGCGCCTAGCGGACTGCTGAGAGACGCCCCAGCAGTAGCGTGCACCAACAGAGCTAGTTTTATTAATGTGAACCCCGCTATATTTTTGTAGTGTCCCATCTATTCGAAAAAAATTCAAAACTGATTTCATAAAATTTTTTGTACATGTTTTACTCATATTAACTATGATAGCAATTGATAATAATACAGGGTGCCTCAGAATAACGTTCGTATACTCCAATTTCCTTTGTTATCACTGATCCTAGAATCACGAAATTTGGTAAGTGAGTGATTCGATCCAAAAAATCATTTCGTGGCACGGAAAACATGATTCAATGATCAAGATTCATCTCATTTCTACTACCATAATATGATTCTTCAAACAAAACGAACCGTTTTCGAGAAAAATCTCGTTTTTGAACTTGAACTTGTTAAATACTGCCTGTAGGTAAATCAAGGAGGTGGTATACATTCATTTTTCCAAATTTTTTGGGATTTTCTCTCCTCGTTTCTATAAAATAAAAATATGAATATTATTTCAATATACGTGTAGTCACAGAGTAGGTTTGATAATATGTGGTGTAGTAAAGGACAAATCAGATGATTTGATCAATTTGTATTGAAAAAGGTTTGGAGAAGAGAAATGAAGGTATATAGAAAAAATATCAAATTTTCACTTAGCTTTGGACGTTTCGGGACCGAATCTGCTCCCGTTTTCAATATGAAAAATGGACAACATATGGCAGAGTGGAATAATATTAAAGTCATTGGAAAAGAAGATAACAACCAAAAGAGAAAAATCTGCTTGCATTCTTCTGAATGGAGACAATAGCATTGCTTGTTGTTCAGTTGATATAGACAGAACATGGTATTCCCTACTGAAATCTGAACATGAAAATGGTAAATTCAAGATTAATTAATGAAAACATCCTGTAACTCATTTGATTGCCAACGTCACCAATTGTCACTGAGAACTGAAAAGTTTCAAGACAGATACGACTTTGCTATTAAAATAACCATTTTTCATGTTGAAAACGGGAGCAGATTCGGTCCCGAAACGTCCAAAGATAAGTGGAAATTTGATATTTTTTCTATGTACCTTTATTTCTCTTCTCCAAACTTTTTTCAATACAAATTGTCACTGACAAGCTAGTGAATATTTCTTTTAGGCTCTCTGATAGGAAGATTCTTTAAATGCATTGACATTTTGGGGCAAATCATCTGATTTGTCCTTACTACACGTATATTGAAATAATATTCATACTTTTATTTTATAGAAACAAGAAGAGAAAATCCCAAAAATTTTGGAATGATGAACTTGTTAATTGTTAATTCTCCAACGAGAATTCCCAATTCCATAATGCGTTGTCACGGGAGTTATGAACTCCTGCCAAATTATTTGGACGACTACAAGTGGGTCCACATTCAGTTGCAATAATGTTTAACAAAATGTTTGAATTTCATCAGAACGATTCCGGTGTTCAAGTCGTTATTTATTCAGTCCACCATAATATATATGATCCTGTGCTCAATATTTTCATCAGTAATACTCTTCCCTGGGAAAATCATGTCATACCCATCGCGAAAGATGTGATTGTATATGGTGTAGGTATAGTTTGACGTCGGCCGTGCCTCTGGAATATTCCATATTGGCATTCATTTTTTTATATAATTTTTTAGGAGTTAACCTAGGCTGAATATTATTTTTTTCTGATTTTGACATGTAATTTGACACTTTTCAAAACTGACGGGTCTTACTTTTCGTAACCAGTAAAATATTATATGGTGATGAAATTATCATTTCAACACCAGTTACGCTTCGCTCGTCCCGCAAAATCCAATTGTTACACAAAATGACGCGTTTCCTAACTGGTTACGTGAATATCTATTGCAGAATCCATGAATAACTGGATAGAACTGATAAATGGCAACAACATAATGTTTGAACTGGGATCAACCATCCACCATCCACCTACTAAGAAATGGAAGTACGTTTCCCGTTGCTGTATCATTCTAAATGACAATTTCCGCATCATATACTTAAATTGCAAGCCACATCTTGATCTCGCGCTTTGGTTGAGCAAAATCTAGTTGAAACTCGAATATTAAATTGGAAAATTAGACTGGCCATCAACAAGTCTGAGTACAGAAGTACCACCACCATTAATCTTTTCACTGTGGTAATGACATTCGTACTGTTTGCCTATACATTTGTATAATTAACGAGAGTCGAATTACAAGTAGCAAAAAGTGACACATCACCACAAAATTCAAGGTCTACAACCAAAAAAAGTCCGATTGAAATCGCACAACATATGAACATCTATAACAGATGGTGCCTTCATATACGTATTAATAATCAATACGGATAATCTCTATCTGTTTCCATAGCGAAACATGAAGCCGATTTTTGAAGACAAATGACTATCCATAAGGAAAAGTTTTGAAACGATCAGACACATACTGCTTTGATTGAAAGGCTAGTAAACGTCAGTGTCCACCGAAACGCATGTCTTTGATGACTACTATAATAGCGCATGGCGCATGCGTATCATGCCACCAAATCCTTATGGATATTCATTTGTTTCATATTTTTGGCTTCATCCTGGTACCCGTTATGATCCGTATTGTTTATTAATATGTATATGGCTGCCTTATTGTGTCTTATAAATTGCGACGAATATGGTTGTCTGAGATCAATGTATCTTTGCATTTCTTCTTTGCAAAGACTACCTATTACGAGGCCTATAAAGAACTATAAAACTCCAGTGAATCTGAGTGACTTGAAAAGAAGTTCATAACTGTTCTCCTATATTCACTGTCAGGACCCCAAAAACAGGAAATGGAGTCCAGAATAGAACACGCTCGTCTCCATGGCAGCAAATGCGCTTTTTCGAGATTTCACCCCATTTGGTCTATTTTTCGTCAGGCGTATATTGCAATGCATTGACTGGGATGTTATGTTCTTGCTTGTTTTCCATTATTTCGGTTTGGCGCCGTCTAAATTCAGTGCGCAAAAATGATGACACAGTTTTTTGTTAGTCTTATGTTCCAATTTGTTAGTCTTATGTTCCAATTTGTTAGTCTTATGTTTCAATTTGCCTAAATAAATCGTGTTTCTGATCATGATAAAGGGGAATTTGAGATTGTCACATTGAGAAATAGGTCCAAAGAATAGGTGAGAATCAAATCATGATGAGGTGTGCCAACATTTATATCTGCTCAGACAGTCAAGCCGCACTAAAAGCCCTAAAATCATGTTTTCTTACCTCATAGGAATGCAACTGAAAATGGACAACAAATAAGTCACACTCATGTGGGTTCCAGAGCATGAAGTATCAAAGGGAATGAGAATGAGGCAGCTGATCGCCTTGTAGAAAAACGGTACATAATCTGCTATCTTCTGGTCCTGATCTTTTTTGTGGGACAAGCAAATTTCACCTAATGGCATAGCTCAGGAAATGGGTAGAGATCGAAAAGTCCTCCTATTGGAGAGCAACTCCGGGTCAACGACAAGCGAAAATATTCATTAATAATTCGCAAAAATCTAGCCAAAGAGTTACTCAGTACTCAGCCTAAGCAAATCAGAGCTAAAGCTTATCAGAGGCTTTCTAGGACACCTTTTCTCTCAGTTATCACCTCAAAAAGATGGATCTGGCACTTGCCGCTATTGCAACAACGCAATAAAAAACCCCGGAACACATTTTTTGCTTATGCCAAAGGCTGAATCAACTAGAACTGCAGGGAGATTCTATTTCACGAATCGAGTCGAATCGGCCATCTTTATTCGATATTTGGTATTCTATTTCTCGAATGAATCGTGTAAACTCGATTCGATTCCTCGGTAGCTCAAAAGAAGTCCCAATTAATGCGTTTTGTCAACCTATATCCTTATCTATCACCGAATGATTCGTTTCATCTTCATCTCAATTTGAGGTTAGATCATCTTCTTTATGTGTAAGTGTGTAATCAAATAATTACTTAATGAATATAATATTATACATTTATTTTCGTGTCGATCAAACTCGAGAGATGCCCACTAGAAATGTTGGCGAGCGAACTCCTGAGAAATGGTAGCATCTTTGGTATGATCCAGTTGCATGATACCTTGATGCACAATATTTCAGATTCGCTAGAGATAGATTACGCAAATATTCGAATTTCAATCACAATCAATCACATACGCGCTAAAACCAATTTAAAAATTCGAAATTCGTAGCCATATTGCTTTAATAAGTTTCGTATTATTTTCCCTAGGGTCCCTTGATGGAAATTGACGTTAAAGTCATTTTAAGAGGGTATATACGGACAGATCCTCGTCTCCTCTCACTCCAAAGTGTTTGTGAAACAGTTATATAGTTCCATCCTTATTCAATTCTGGGGATAAACACAAAATTTTTGACATTCGTTGTTTTTTAGGTTATATTGAGGTCACTGGCGTATCATACGTAATTTCCATATGGAAACTATACCAAGATATAGATGAACAATCCTCCAGTTTTAGAGTTTACTACTCTAGCATAATCTTTGCGAGGTAGGGTACTTATTATAAATTGTACTGAAAGCTTGATATATTTCACCAGAAGATACTGTTCTTAGACCGTATACCAGGGTTGACTGAATTGACTGAATGCGCTGAGCTTTATGATAAGAAATGGTGGAAACCTAACTGTACTCAAGTCATGTGTGCTAAATATATTTTCGGAAATCCAACTCGGAGAAGAATTTATGGAGATACTAATATCACACTATGTAAAAAACTTCGTCTAGGATGAAAAGTAGGCTGATAAAGAGTAATACGTAAAATGTGCAGGAAAATAAAGAATAGAATATACTTTACCAACATGTTATACATATGATTCTTCCGTCTCCCATAAATAAAAAGTCATTTTCGAATAATTTATTGATGAAAGTAACAAAGAAGTAGATATACGCTGAGTATACGCAGTATAACTTATAGGTAGAGTAATAATTATACTAATTAATTAAACTAATGTCTTTCGCCATATTGGATCCGTCATCTTGAATTTTCCAATTTTGACGGAACAATCATCATCTCCTACCCCGAAAACCCCAGATACCAATTTTGAAAAAAATCGGATCTTCATTACAAAATTCGTCCACCATATTGGATGTGCCATCTAGAATATCCCAATAAAAAAGAATGCAGCTATGACCTGTCCCTACCCTGTTAAGATGACTTCAACGTCTATTTCCATCAAGGGACCCTATTTTTCCCCTATTTCTCCCCTATTTTTCCATACAACGGCATCAACGTCTATTGGTCGATTTCGTTATCTATAGAAACAGAAGTTGGTCCCGCTTTGAGGACAGCTATGCTTCGTATATAGAGTAGTAGATATATGCCTACAATCCACAAATCATGATGAATTTTATTAGGACCATTCGGATTTTTAGTTTGATTCACCTAGAATTACTTACTATTCCCTTTATCAACTGGATCTTGTGTCATACAATTACTCGACAATATCTCAAGTATGTTTTTTCAAATACTCGTGTTGTTTCAATGAAAGAAGTGCAAACTCCATTGTCTCATCCTGTACAATCTGCTTGATACCGACGATGCCGTATTATAGCACATAATATGCAGCGAACAATTTAAACAATTGTGTGGTGAGGAATGAGAGAGCCTCATTGTCAAAAGTGTTCTATCCAGTTCCGTTTTTCTGCTCCAATCTGTTGGCTTTGTTCGTCTATCGCGCTAAAATCAACGGCCACCGTATAGTGTATCGAGTGCTAACCGAATCGGGAGTTTCGAAATTATTGTGGAGTTGTGAGTTGGGAACTTCTTGCGCTGAAGCATGTCGGAGTCGAACGACGATAATGTGAGTACCAATCTTAGATCGGGGAGAAAACTCATCAACTGAGTTTTACAGATATAAAACAGGAAAAAATTTTTGCATTCGCTTATATTCTTCAGTGAGCTGCATCTTTAGATTATTTTAAACATGCTCAGAACTAGGGTCCCTTGATGGAAATTGACGTTTTTAATGATCTAGAGACTTTAGTTTTGTCTACTGGCATCCCTGACATTGCTGTCACGTCACATCCATGGGCGCTACAGAAAATCATTCTAAATTTCAATAATAGGTATGTACAGGGTATTTACTTGTTGAGGAAGATCATATTGCGAACGTGTTTTGTAATTATGATCCGATTCTATTCAAAATTGGAAGATATCTGGGGTTTTCCGGGGTTGGAGATAATGATTGTTTCGTCAAACTTCGAAAATTCAAGATGACGGATCCAATATATAGCGAAAGAAATTTCTAATTATGATCTGATTCTATTCAAGATTAATATCTGAGGGTTTTCGGGGTCGAACTTTGTGATTTTTTTGTCAAGATTGGGAAATTCAGGATAGCGGATCCAATAAAAATCAAAATTGGTATCTGGGGATTTCCGGGGTCGGAGATTATAATTATTTCGTCAGAATTGGGATATTCAAGATGGCGGATCCTATATGGTGGACGAGTTTTGTGATGAAGATCCGATTCTATCTAAAATTGGTATCTGGGGGTATTCGGGGTAGGAGATAATGATTTTATCGTAAAAATTGGAAAATTCAAGATGACGGATCCAATATGGCGAAAGACATTAGTTATAATATAATATATATAATAATTATTACCTACTCTACCACAAATAGAAAATATGTAGGATGCAAGAGTGAAAATAGCGTGCCTATAAGTTATACTGCGCATACCTACTTATTTGTTACTTTCATCAATAAATTATTCGAAAATGACGTTTTATTGAAAGGGAGACGGAAAAATGAGGTGAAGTAAATTCTATTCTTTATTTTCCTACATATTTTACGTTTTTCTTTTTATCAGCCTACTTCTCGACCTAGACGAAGTTTTATAACTAAGTGTGATATTAGTAACTCCATAAATTCTTCTCTGAGTTGGATTTCCGAAAAAATATTTAGCACACATGACATGAGTACCTACCGTCAATTCAGTCTCTCTCAAGAACAGTCTCTTTTGGTGAAATACAATATAAGCTTTCAGTTCAATTTATATGTTCCCTACCTCGCAAAGGTTATGCTGGAGTAGTAAACTCTGAAACTAGAGGATTGGTCATCTATATCTTGGTATAGTTGAATGAGGAATTCCATATGGGAATTACGTATGATACGCCAGTGACCTCAATATAACCTAAAAAACAACGAATGTCAAAAATCTAGTGTTTATCCCCAGAATTGAATAAGGATGGAACTATATAACTGTTTCACAAACGCTTTAGATTGAGAGGAGACGAGGATTTGTCCGTACCCTGTTAAGATGACTTTAACGTCAATTTCCATCAAGGGACCCTAGTTCTCTCCAAAATGTGAACTGGTGCATTCCCATTGGTATACGAAATAATATAATAAAATTTGTTTCTTTGTTTATAACTTGTTCGCATCCTGCATTTCTTTCTCAACTCCAATTTAAAACAAAGTAGATGTTTCATGGAAATAATTTTGAGCGCACTTTACCTCTCCATCATTGAATATGCAAAAGAGTTTAAACAAAATTATGAATTCTGGTAAGTAATCTCCAATATTTTCTTGAAACCTCCAACTTTTCATCACTGTTTGATGATGATCTGATTGCCACTAACAATTTGGTATTCAAACTATTCATATTCAATGTTTCCGCCATTTTAAAAACTGCACTGACCTCGCACGACCTATTAGAGCTCGTGCGAGAATTGTTGCACTGAGCTCTGAACTATGTGAACCAGTTTTCCAATGGATTTCAAAATTCGACACTAGTTTTACCAATGGAATACAAAATATGCACCCCGCAAATTGGCGGAATTGGTCGGTATCATTCTTTTGATATGAAGGGTTCATTCAAAAACCATCTTCGAAGAGCTGTATACATATATCTCAGGAGCCAATTTCAACCTATGTTCACATAACTTTATTTATTATCATTTTCGGTTGTAGAAGCAGGGTTCTCAATTATTTTGGTAACAACCACAAACATTTTTCGGGGTTGAACGTCGTTCAGTGGCAAGAAAAGTGGTCATCTGTGATCTTGAAAATTATATAAATTATATCGAAGTGAGGTTATGTGCACATGTGACAGATGACCGACCCTGGAGGTAAAACAACCTCACTTTTCTAATTTGTTTACAAGGATTGAAATAGTTTTTCTCAATTATTTTGGAATAAGAATGTTGTTTTTGGGGCTATATCATTATACAGGGTGATTCAGGTTTTAAGGCACAAACTGATATGGAAGATAGATCTCATCATTTTAATCAAAAAAGTTCATATAAACATTAGTCCGATCTCGTTCATCAGCGGAGCTACAGGGGGTCAAAGTTTAATTATTTTCTTCTATTAATTGAAATATCTCCCTTACTTTTCAAGATATTATTATGAAATTTGGTGTGGTCGATACTTTCTAGAAGATCATCATTTCAAGCATTATGAAGGTTTTCAAAATCTACAGGGTGATATAGTGATCAAATTGCGTAGATCGTTCAATTAAGAAGCTTTTTTTGCTTTTCCTTTTTTTTTTCGAGAAACGAACCGTTTTTGAAGTTGCCGTAAAAAAAATCTACAATTTTGAAAATTTTTAAAACCGTATCATCCTAAAGTTAGGATGGATGCTAATGATAAGTTCCTCCCTTGTTTGGACTGGTATCGCGTAGACCTTATCTTTGATAGTACCCCAGGTAGAAATCTGGAAAAAAACTTGACTTTCTACCCTTTGTATCCCCGTTACTGATCCAGATTGGACTTAGTCAGTACATTTCATTGCATTTTCAACGAATTTTGTCAAAGATTAAAATATGTTAGCGAAACATAGGCAAAATTAACATGTTTTAGAACGTATAATAATATGCTTATTTATCTCAAAAACGGTTCGTTTCTCGAAGGAAATCGAAGAGCAAAAGAAGCCTCTGAATTGAACGATTTGATCACTGAAAGATGCCAGAGGCGTACTACGAAAAAGTTTGGAGGGGATAAAGAAGCATCTACCTCCAAAAACGTATCACCCTGTAGATTTTGAAAACCTTTATAATGCTTGAAATGATGATCTTCTAGAAAGTATCGACCACACCAAATTTCATAATAATATCTTGAAAAGTAAGGGAGATATTTCAATTAATAGAAGAAAATAATTGACCCCCTGTAGCTCCGCTACTGAACGAGATCGGACTAATGTTTATATGAACTTTTTTGATTAAAATGATGAGATCTATCTTCCATTTCAGTTTGTGCCTTAAAACCTGAATCACCCCGTATAATGATATAGCTAGTTACGTAACTTTAGGATTCCGTCGGTAACTTATGCCTAGATGAAGCAACGCTGTACATTGACTTATTTATTTATTAATATAATTTTTTTCTTCCAATATGAGGAAGGAAAATATCCTATCTACACGAGACCTAACTTGGCCAAAATGAACCTTCTTACTAAAAAGTATATTTTTCGTACAATTACTATTATAGAGAACAAGGGAGACTGCTTCTTCAAATAGTCGAACCTAACGAGGCCTAAGTGAACTTTCTTTATATAAAAAAAATATAACGGAAAACTTCTTGAGATTTCATGAATCGAAAAAAACTTTATCTCGCGAGGACTGAACACGAGCCCTTTAGTTGTATTAAAGTCTTTTATGTATACACATTTTACATTACAACACAAAATTACATTTTTAATTCAGGAAAGCAGGACATCTTGTTAGGACTCGGAGGTGAGATAGAGTAGGCCCTGGCTCGGAGCTCTGTGATGGGTCCTCCGCGTGGTGCAGAGGTGGCTGGTGTTGGCCAGGGAATGTGAGTGTATTTGTGAAGTGTTAGGCTCAGAGGTCTATCTCCTGGGGCCAAGCCCTTCATAAAGGTGATCTCACTGAGGCTACCCATGAGGGTGGGGGAGCTGATCAATAGCTATCAGTGGTGGGTGGTTGGTAGGGGGTGTCTTTAGTTGTGGTAGACGGACGTTTAGCTCACTGTAGCACGGCCTCACTTATGCAATCGTTAAGTTTCATACATAAACTGAAAATTAAGTTGGTAACTTATTATTACGTGTTCGGCTTCGATCTGAAATCCGATTGTCGTTTTGTGCCTGTAACATAAATGGATAAGCGCCCGGGCCTACTATGTATTTTGGGAAATTCGCCACTGCTCATGCGACACCCTGTATCCCGCCCGCCACCCGGAGTTTGGAGTCCGGAGCCGGCATGGATCCGCTGGCTGGAGGCGGGACGGGCCTAGTATGCTGCGGGATTCCTGGAGAGGAGCGAGGGGGGACGGCCTCCTGCGATATTGATCGCCGCCGCACGAACGAGGTCACCGGAATTTCGTTTCCCTTCGCAACAGCGAGACGATGCGTCTGTGCCTGTGCTACAGGACGTCCACATTATACAGGGTTTTTGATTAGTGGCTTCTTCTTGGGGTTTGGATTCAGGTATTAATGTATTGTAAGGCAAAGATCCGACCTGTCCTGGAATACTGTTCCCATATTTGGAGTGCAGTACCTAAACATACCCTGAAACTGTTGGATTCTGTCCAAAAAAGGACAATTCGTCTCGTGGGTGATACCTCGTTCACAAACTCACTCACTTCTCTGGGATACCGTAGATATTTTCATGGACGATGCTCTTCTGAAAGATCAACAATTATTGTTCCTCCCTTGGCAGTCCACACGAGATTAACCCGTCGAGTTGAGGCTTTGCACCTCTTCGTGGTCACTTTGGAGACCTGCAGAACATCTCTTTCCAAAGACTCATGCATCCAACGAACAGGGAGGCTCTGGAACACATTGCCAAGGGAGCTGTTCCCCGAGGCATATAATATCCAGAAATTCAACCAATTCCTACCTTATTTTCCTTGGTTCTCACGAATATATAAAAAAAAGTAATTACAAGGGATTGAGTAGTAAAAACGTTCCGCCCATGGCCATGGGCATTGTCAATTTGATGAACAATCTGTGAAGGGTTTACATTGACAGACATTGTAGAATGAAATTAGAAATAGAGATACGTACTTCAACTAAATTCATATTTCCTATTTATTGAATTTTCTTTATTTTATGTTGAAAAAACATACATTTTTGTTTTTCTCATTTTTTGTCTCATGTTATTCTTAGGATCGAAAACGAGGGAAAACTGCAACTTTATTAGGTTAATTTGGACTTGTTTGACAGTGGAATAGACATTCTACATCAGGGACTGAATTATGACAAAAATTACATGGAACAATAATGGTATAGAACGTATGTCAGGTCAGGTGGTCTTCTCCTTTTAACAAGTTAAAATTCGATATTTTTTCAATATATCTATAATTCTTCTCTTCAAACACTTTTCCAAACAAGGTGTCACTGACAAGCTATTGGATTCTTCTCTTCCTGACAGAAAAATTTGTTGAACACAGTGACATTTTTGGGCAAATCATCTAATTTGTCCTACTACAAAATAATATACATTGAAAGGATACTCATATTTCAAACGAGAAGAGAAAATCACAAATAATCAAGTGAAATGAATGTACCATCTCCTCGATCAACCTACAGACAGTATTTTTCAATTTGAAGTTGTTCATTTTCAGTTTGAGTTATAGTTTGTTTCCATTTTGAAAATGTGATATGTGTCACTTTCATTTAATTCTCTAATTTCGATGTGTGAAATCAATGCTGCATTATTTGGTCCCAATAATTTGAACATGATAATCAATAATTCGATAATGATTAGTCTAAATTTAAAGTTTTTCTGTTCATGGATCTGTTACGTGACTGTTACATGAAAATCATCTTGCTAATGACTTCAGTTTCATGTATAACGAACATTATATAGATTGTTATTCGCTTGATTATATTTCAGTTTTATTTCCAAATTTTCCGTTGATGAGTGTAAACTAATGCTATTTTTCACAACTGAATGAGCACTTCCTCTCGCGAATGTAACAATACCCACACTTAATTTAGCATATCATATTCAATTATATTATTGAAAATAGAAACTACCATGCTTCTGATGTATTCACTTGGACGAAATTTATTCCTCAACAAAGAATACTAGCAGGAAAAAAACTTAGTAACTATAAAAAATGCTACGTGATGGTGTTATCGAGAAGTTATTTATCATTAATTTTTCATTTATGATACTTATATCTACCATACCGTCGACAACGGACTGAGCTCATAACAAAATCGACATTCTTGTTTATATGAAGAATATTTCTGAAGATTATTTTTGGATAAGTTGCCACACATTGTTCATGATTCATTTGTGGTTAATCGACTTTTTTATTATCATTCATTAGTGTCTCCCCAAGCTTTCATCGCTATCAAACCAATTAGGCTATAAATATAGATTTTAAAAATTTTTCACGAAATACACCATTATAAGTTGATAACTTTAACTAGGAATAATGTACCAGGTGATTGACCATAGGTTTCACTGCATGCATGGATATCTCGGAAACTAATAAATTTATTGAAATGAAAACTTCAAAATATATTCTCGAATGATGGATGCCATTCTCTTTCGAATGGTGTCCTGAATTCCTTCGAAAATTCTGGGTGAATCGAATAAATATAAAATTTATTTCAAAATATTGATCGTGAAATTATTCATTCCATTACACCAGTAAATTATTCAAAATTCGCAATGTTAGCTCAATCACAGCAAACTGGATCGAATTAGATGATTGGATGATTAAAATTTCATGAGGTAATGATATATTATATATCTCATATTATATCATATGATAAAAATGTTATTGATTCAACAATAAAGAGTATTTGATATAGTAGTGTCACAGCACTGTATAATCGCACAGAAAATGATTAATTTTTTCCTGTATGTTCTATTGTCATCGAAAATTTTTCATTTAATTTGTGAAATATTCAACCCGCGTATCATTACAGATTCGACATTCTTACCGAAAATATTTCTAATATACAGTGTCATTTATGAAGTAGGCATATATGGGAAGAACTTGGAAGAAATGGACTACTCGGTCGGGGTCACGTAACTCTGATGGCTACATCATGTCAAATTTGCAATCTCTTCAAATTGATCGCTGAAAATAATAAAATATGTTTATTTGTTTGAATTTCAGAAAAGTCTACTGAGAAAAGTTATTTCTATTCCAGTTTTACATATGTGTCTGGAATTCGAACGTTCTCTGACAACTTTGAGTCTTCGATATTTTTTCAATTTCTACGAAATATCTGTATTATTAAAAAAAATTAACATCGATAAAACTATTTTACTCTAGTTTCTTCATCATGCCACTAACTTCCAATCGCGAATCATCAACAGAAAATAATAATATCCGCTTAAAATTTTTGTAATGTTTGATGCAAATTTGATGTACCGTTTATCATTGAGAAGCGGAATTGATTCAAATTGTTTTTTTCAGTACTAAAATGATGCCAAAGTTAAGGGCAGTTATGTTATAGAAGAAATAAAAAATATCATGATCTAAACATTTCAATAAAACGTTCAAATTCGAGAGACATGTGTAAAATTGGTATAGAAACAACTTTTCTCATTGAACTTTTTTGAAATTCGAACAAATAAGCCCATTTTCAGCGATTAGCCTGAAAAAATGTAACTTCTGCCATGGAAGAAAACTTGATACCCAAGTCAAATATCAAAATAAATCATTAAAAGTTTTTCCATAATTATGATGCCAACTTTATGAATGACACTGTACATACATATAGGAACAGGAAGAAACTGCATTTTCTTCAAGAGTCGCAATCGCTCTCTTTAAGAGTATTTCAGGAAAAATATCCCATTTCTTTCAATGTCTGTTATAATTAGAATGAAAATCGATTGCAGTTTTCCATCTACTGCTTTTCGTTCTGGGGTGACATGATACGTGAACATAAATCACTGGACTATCGTATATCTACATCATTCTATCGATTTCCCATCACTTGAATTTCTATGGTTTGGAGAGGTTATGTGTGCATGATCGTTCCATGAAAACCCTCCATCGACGATATTGAAGCCGGAGGATATGAACAGAGGGGATATTAAAAAATATTTGCGCGTTCGACAAAAATACCAGCTTTCTGGAATCGGAAAAAATCCTTATTAAAGGCAGTGTTTTGAGTAGTCAATTCATGAACTTTCCTGAGGAAAATAGATATGAGTTTGGGGAATACTATAGATGCTGATCGTTGCTGAGAGACTTCAGTCAGGTCTCAGCCGACTCAAATACAGGATGTATCTAAATAACACCGAACAAATTCAAACCATGACTATAATGATCCTTTTATACATAAATAATGATTGACGACATAATTCGATCGAAAAATTAACTGGAATGTTTTATTTTTGGACATAAATAATAGTTCCTTCTGAAAACAGACCCTCTTATGACGTAGAAACCTCATCTCGCCATAGTTAAAAGTAAATACCAAACGCCCGACGGAGACTGAGGCAACTGATATATTAATTCTTTCAACTTTAATCTCGCGCTAATTCACTCTGTCATAAATCATGTATCATTCATCTCTGTCTAGAATAGTCTCGTTTCAGTATTAGAGTTTTGACGTCACATCATCGCCTCGTTTTCAGAGGTCCGAAAAATCGGGGATTTCAATAATTTTTTATAAAACTCACAGCAAGAAACGGTTTGCGGTGGTGAGCTAGTTTGGGTGAGTTCTATCGAATTACGAAATAATTTTTTTTGTGATATAAGCCCATTATATTTGTTGAACATCTAAAAGGAGGATATGAAAATGAAAATCTTCTAAAATTGAGAATTGACATTCTCTTTCAAATCGTATACATATATGATATGACGTGTAACGATATAAAAAATATAACTTGCCAATATATTCAGTATTGAAATGAAAATTCAAATGTTTAGGAGACATACAGTATGATGCAAATGTATGGAATAAATTCATTATTTCAGAAATGGGCGACATTTGAAAAAATTCCAAAAACACGTAAGTTTTAATTTCTGAAGCCTCATCATGATATTCATATGAGAGATGTTACGTCACCGGTATCTCCAATACAATAAAGACGTAATGGACGATTTTTTCAAATACAAATAGGGGTCATGTGCCACCTTGATTGAAAGGTCTACCGATCGTCTATTCGACAGTCAAAATGTTGCATAAGAAGATTGAAATTAAAATGGATTATCATGTGATTAATTGAATCTTGCAGAGGTCTGCTACTGAGAAGTGAGAATTGAACATCGAAGTCGTCTAGTTAAAAAAGTACGTCGAAAAAGAAGTTCTAAACTCTAGTTTTTGGTTTTTTTTCGAAAGTCGTCTTGTTTTGAAATGAATGTATTCCATACATTTGCATCATACTGTATATTTGTACAAATTCTGATCTTGTTGAGTTTGAAGTTTCCAAAAATCATTCATATATCCATGATATCGGCATGTACATAGATCTCTTACAAACAGGTTGGTTATATAATACTATAAAGAACTGACATCTGAGAATTATTTGTTGACTTTCAACTCCTGTCATCTGGGTATGTTTTTGTTTGGATGCATGACAAACTGATATTCATCATGCAGGACGTGGAAAGTAATTGTTTTCTGTTGAATATACCGAGAAAGAATTACTATTTTTATCACATAGAGAAAGCGAATTTTCAATGTATTTATTCATTTGCATCAATTTTTTTCATGTCCATAATATATCTGAGAAAATTCCTTTTCGAAACTTTCATACCCAATCAAAGGGTTCAAATTTGAAAGAATCATACATCCAATCAACTAATAACACATTTTTGTGCATTCTATAGCTACAACGTATAATCATTTCGTTTTTTCATCCCAAGAAAGTTATGCTACAACTCAGGAAGTAGATGCAATTATCTTGGAGTAATAACCTATATTCAAGGGTACACCACACTAAATAAACGACCCAATTTATATTATGTACAACTTTCTTGGTGTGTGTTTGTACGCACCAACTGACCATCGAATTAACGCGAGGTCCTTTAGCCTATGTGTGATCTGTGTAGGCGTTATTACTGGCTCCATACGCCACTTTGGGAGCTGTACTGTTGATTGGAATGCAACAGTGGATCTCCGGCCGATACTACGAAAATTATTTACTAAAACACAAATAAGAGACAAAGTCATTACCACAATAGTTCATATAATGAACGAGAACGGTAGATAACTAGAGAAAAACAACTACTTTCCTTTCCTGGCTATAAGCCACGCGGAACATTGAATTACATCCTCCCAAAATCTATGCAATAATTCGTTTAGACGAATAAAACCGCAAATGTTTCCTTCCTAAACGCCGAGCTGCGTCTAAGTAATAATAATAATAATAATAATAATATCATTTATTCATAGAGAAAGGTATAAATACAGTGGACATAATATAAGTTTATGATAAATGATCGATACTCGATAAGTAACTGTTTACTTGTTTCGAGAACAAAAATATACATAATTTGATATAGGTTTTCCTAGCATCTTTCCAGCAAGATTAAAATTTCATAATAATAACAAGTGGTTCAGGAACGCATCTACCTGCAGACCGGTTTCGAGCTGTTGGCTCTCATCAGTTTAGGGCTGTCCCAGATTGCATTATTGTCCACTGTCCACAAGGCGTTCAACGTCCGCGAAATCTACGCAAACGCCGAGCGCCACCTGGCATGGAAAGAAACACTACAAAACCACACAAAACTAGATACTATTTCAGGTGAAGTGGCTGGTTGTCCGACTGGCGTATTCTTTCCTAGTTGTTTCATATACTAATACTTAGATGGTTGATGAAATTTCATCAGAATGCCTGTTGAACTCGATGCTGTGACTCGATGGACCTATAATAACGAGACAAAAATTGAACCGTCTCTTGGAGAAGTTCCAAAAGATTTTTTCAGGATTTCTTGCCAAAAGATTTCACATTTCGGCAGATCATATCGATGGGATTTCGTCATTAGTGTTGCATATATCCCGCTGACTCTGACGTGTCTCTCCGATATTTACTTACAGTAATTAATAAAAAATTGAGACTGTGAAACAACATGATGATGCGTCACTAATGTAATTTCGTGCCAACATCCTTTCCTATGAATAGTGATTCTAAGAAGCGGAAGTTTTATTCGCTAGACGAAGCTCAGCTGTGCATTCTAATGCTCCGAAATTGGGGTGATGAATGAAATGGGTAGTAAAAAATGAAAAACAAAACGAAATGAAAGAGTACATTTTTGTCGAAAAAAAACCTTGTCAAGGCATTGACCATCAAAGTTGACCTGAAACTTTTGTGAATCATTGATCAGTGATTAATATTCGAACCCAAGAGTTTGGGTTCGGCGATGTTCGAAGCGCCAGAAGCATCAATGAATTCTGCGCTGTTGCTGGACGTAGGCGAATACCTACCTATTTATAGATATCACCCCTATACCAGCAATAAATTAGGGATTTATACCGAATTCAAAAATAAAAAAAAATCACTGAAAGAGATACTCTTATATCGCCAAAACACAATATACCTACTGTCCCCAAAACTGCGAAATAATATACAGCCAACCAATATAATTCGATTGCAAAAAGGATGGATCCTACCTTTCATGTAAACAGCTTATCATGATGGTAATCATGCATTGCCGTTCACCAATATCATTCACAATTCCTTCAGATGTGGAATCATTCTTGATAAAATACTTCGTGAATCCTGTTGACCCTTTTTGGCTTCTCGAAAATAAGCAACTGGATACGGTGGATCACAAATTAACTATCAGGTTTGAATACCACTGCCAAACACATTCATTCAGAATTCAGAAACAGTGACTAGGTATTTCGCAAACTCAAAATATGACTGTATAGCATTAGTTGGCGATTGAGTGTTGTTGTGCTCACGCTCATCTCATGCTGTCTAAGCTATCATTGACTCTCGTCTCGTTTCAGTCGACTCCCTCTGATCTTGTACTGTCTTGTACCGATACTGATCCTTCCCCTTTCCGAATTCACACCCGCGTCTCCTATGCATCACAAATTTCCTAAGCAACAAGAAATTCGACATACGAAGTACATATTACTCGGTCTCATCTATATTTTGAGGCAGGATACTAAGGTTTAGGCATAAACAATATTGAAAATTGAATAAGCGTTGGAGTAAAATATAATTATGAGTAAAGTTCAATATTGATGGCGGGGTATAGTTTGTTTGTTTGTTTTCTGATTTGGGATTTTCCATAGTGCTAGGCATTTATTATGATGTAGAATAGGTGCAGGCAACACAATAAAAATCATAAAACATCAATAGAAGCAGCATTAGAACATGAATTCTTACATGGGTGCATTTTTCTTGAAATGTTTCATTTTGGTTTCGGTCTAACGTTCTTGCAATTGAAAAATATTTGAGAAACCCAGACGAAACGTCTGGGTTACGTTTCAAACGGTCCACATTAGGGTAGAATTGAAATGTTCCTGGAAGGTTTCATGTTTAGTGGGGTGCCATTTTCGAAAAGTGCCAATTTCGAAAAACTCATGTATACAGAACAAAACTCACTCAGGTTGACTATCACCAAATAATTCATAATAATTAGTAATTACTCAGCTATATAAATGCTACCTACATCATAATATAGCTATATAAGCCTATTGTAGAGGTATATTGTTCATTCTCTTCTTCTAATTTCTGAAGCAATTTTTCACTAATAATCCCATTCAATGAAATACCGCCATACTTTTAATAATATAATAGCAAATCCTTTTTGGCACATTTGGGAAATGGAAACATGGGATTTTTCAACAGTCATTCCAATTCTTGCGGTATGAATCATTCCGCTAATAGCCGTCTGGCATTGTCCACCGTCCACAGCAATTGTCGAATGTCACATGGTCCTTTTATGATTCAGAGTTAGGGCTATCATCCAATAGGAAGTCCAATTTGGCGCTTCCTTAACGTAGGAGGTCGCAGAAGGACACCGTACCATTGAAGGAATATTATACAGTGTGTCCCACTTACCATGCTCACCATGGGTATCTTTTTAACGGTGAGAGATACGAGGTCGGTTAAATGACACCAAATGTGGAGTTGGTCAAGGCCAACTATAATGTGAAAAAATATTTTGATAAAATCTATTCGTTTTTGTTTTATACGCAAAAAACAGATTTTGATCATTTTCATGTCTCCTCCGTAACTTCTTTATTTATGAAAATATTCAAATAGGAATTTCACATTCGCATGGCAGTTTTTCAAAGTGATTTCGAAAAAAATATGAAATTTATACCAACTCTTCTAGGATTTGAGATATCAGCACCAACTTTAGTTTTTCAAATGTAGGTCATAGCTCACTATCACTTAGTTACAAATAACTTTTTTTCTCTAACAGATGATATATCGCAGTAATAGTTTTGTGTTCATAACAACGGAGTTATCGTCATTTATACAAGAACAAAAATTATTTGGAAGCCGCCATCTTAAATTTATAAATTTTAACAAAAAAATCATGACCTCCGACCTCAAAAACGCCCACTTACCAATTTTGAATGGAATCGGACCAAATCATGGCAGTTTTTCAAAGTGATTTTGAAAAAAATCTGAAATTTATACCAACTCTTCTAGGATTTGAGATATCAGCACCAACTTTAGTTTTTCAAATGTAGGTCATAGCTCACTATCACTTAGTTACAAATAACTTTTTTTTCTCTAACAGATGATATATCGCAGTAATAGTTTTGTGTTGATAACAACGGAGTTATCGTCATTTATACAAAAACAAAAAATTATTTGGAAGCCGCCATCTTAAATTTATAAATTTTAACAAAAAAATCAAGATCTCCGACCTCAAAAACCTCCACTTACCAATTTCGAATGGAATCGGACCAAATCTTGTCCGCCATCTTGTAGGAGCCATTTTTTAAAATTTCAACAAAAATTCCATAATGTATTGTCACCGAAATTATGAACACCTGCCAAATTTCAAGTTAATCGGGGTTATGGAATTTTTGTTTTGGTTTTGAATGTCGGCAGATTCAAGTCTACTCTAAACTCAAATAATATAAATATGATATATCACTCCACGGCCAGTCTAATATAATAGATTTCTTCAGCTCCGTCGTCACCCCATTTTTCACTCGTTCCACGAAGTCGGTATTCGCATGAAGATATTTCACTAATTTTCTTATTTCATATCATCATCTAGCTAATTTATCATTGATATTATTGGTAATCTCAGAAACCTACTATTTATGCTATAGATCCATATGTAGAAATATTTACTTTTTTTTATTTATCTTTGTGAAAGGTTGAATGAAAGAACAGCCTCCTGCATTCTTCGAATGTGTGTGTGTGTGACTGAGTTCCGCCATTTTGTATACCTTGGTATAAATAGAGACATTATTATTATCATTATTATTATTATCATTATTATTATTATTATGTATCCAACATCACAGGTAGAGATTACCCATGTCTTTCTAAAGGAAGCTTGCCATATATTATGGGTGACGTGAGCAAATAAATCTCTAGTTGATCTTCGTTGACGAAAGCCATAATTGTCTATCATAAATGATTCCTGAGCTTTCCAGATATTGATGAGATGTTGATGGTTTTCTCTATCACTATGGAGATGACTGGCAAATGGCCTCTAATTGAGGTTAGTTGTTGGGCAGGCTTATTTTCACCAAAAATTTTCATTCCGAAAAACAATTCTTTTCAACAACAACATTATCATTGTTATTGTAGTAACCTATAATAAGTGTAGTGAGAAAATAATTGGAGAAAACTGGTTCAGTGAAAATGTACAACCGGTTAATCTTGAGGATTCTAGAAGATGATCGAGTTTTGTCACTTGACGCTGATAGTTTATAATTATGTATCGGTAAAACAAATATAGATAAATTCAATATTATTTGTTTTGGGACTGATGCGATCGTATTGATTAGAATTGTAAGTATTATCGTATATTATTTGATTCATTTTGTATGGAGTTGAAAGTAAACACTTCATGTGGCCTATTATTGAAATAGGTATTATCATTAAGTATTTTCTGATTCTGATGAAAGATTATTTTTCAAGTTGGTTTTGCTAAATTCAAATTAGGAAGATTTTCTCTGGTATACCTTGCACGAAAATATTATGATTCAATATTTCAGAATCTCGTAATGAACCGATAATCAATAAATTCACTGTTTCGAACTTGTGACGTATCTACCCTAGTTACCTATATACGGATATTCCAAAATCATATTCATCTTTTATTTCAAGTCTTCGGACTTCAAATAATAAAGATTTTTCTCCGACTATGTTATATTTCTGTCTTCATTATATGATATTTCGCATACTCCTATATTATCCTGTATAACAAATAATGACTAATGCAAAAATATTTGTTTCTTCTTTATTCGACACTCGACCACAAGGGTTATCGGTTTTCAGAGATATACAACTGTGATAGACACATTGAAATTGTCTTTATGAGAAATATTTTACTATGATTTATTCAATTGCTTTCATCTAACTGAGCCTAACTAAATCATACGTACCTCCACGAAAAACCAATATAAGTAGGAAGTAGGAACAATAAATTCAGCTGTCACCTGGTAGCTTCTATATAGGCCACTGCGGCAATTTTCTCGTTCCTGAGACATCAGGTTTTTGCTTATGGTGGTACAAATAATCTGGAGAAACCCTCCCATACAGGGATTCTGTTTGGGGTGTCCACCACGGTCAAATTAATCGCAATTTTTGATAACTACTAAATAATACTTGAAATCATCTCCACGACATTTCAATATGATCAATCGATTAAATCAATTGGTACATGTTTCGGACACATATATGTCCATCCTCAACCTAATCAAAAATTGCTACATGATTTTGTCCGAGAATGAATGTGAATAAGTGCTAAGAAAACGATTTCAACGACATCAAAAATAAAGTGTTGAGTGTGTTTCATCAATAGTTATTTATTATACAAGGGAAAAAAGTATAAGATTTTAGCTCGAGGTTGAGTTTTCCATAAAATCATTTTTAGGAAAGATAATGGAGTGAATCCAAAAAAGAAATGTTGAACACAGATAAGGTTAAACTGTGATTTCAATTCCAACTCGATAGTGTAACTTTTACACTCTGCAGGGTATTACTAATCAATCATCTTCTGGCTGAAAGCATCAATGTTGAACATTTTATTGAAGACGAAGCTTCAAAATGTATTGGAATAGTCAAATCTCGTTAAATTAACCAGGCGCTTAGCCGATTCGCATACGTCTATAGGTCCTGTCACCGGCTACACCACAGCCTCCTGGGCACCCATTCCGTAGTTCTTATTCCCTTCACCAGTCTGTACAGGTTCATCACCGGTTGGCTGTTGTATTCTTCGGAAGTCAGCCTAGATTGCCCGAATATTTCTTGTCTTTTGCGATCCAATGCCTCGTATTCTATTGTTTGGCCATTTCTGCCCCTTTACCGCATTGTCTGCAGAGAAGTTCCCCATTGTACATTCCCATTTTATTCAGGTGTCCTCTCGTTGGACTGTGACCAGTGAGAAGTCCCGTTATTGTTCTGACTTGGTTCCTACTCATCTCGAGTAGTTCTTCAGGTTTATCTTCAATGAATACTTTCCCGTGGTGGAAGAGAGGGGCTTCCGTCCATCGCTCCTTATGTTTTCGCTTGATCCAGTCCCGTATGTAGCCTCGGGTAGCTGTTTTTGTAACCCCGAGTACGGGTTCTGGGCCATTGTATGGAGTTCTTTTCAGTTCATCAGCTTTTTCGTTCCCTACGATGCCACAATGTCCTGGAACCCATAACACGGTCATTTTATTATGTTCTGACAGGACATTTCATTCTCAATTTTTTTTCTTTGAATGTATTTTCAGGTCAACTTTGAGACTTTTTTTTACTAAAAAAAGGTTCTTATGCGAATACAGTGTCACACCAATGTTCAGAAGGAAGTAATCTGTCATTTAAAACAAAAAACGTCCAAATCGAGCTCATGAAATACCTGGAACATTCAGGTATTATATTAATGATAGGCAATATGGCTTCGGTCATCAGAGATAAACTGGTGACCTGCTTGCTTACTTCTCACCTATATGGCAGCAATCTATCGAAAAATATGGTGAAACCTTAGCCGTGGCACTTGATATATCCAAGGCATTCGATAGAGTCTGGCACCACGGACTCCTCGCCAAGCTTCCATCTTATGGCTTGCCTCCCCAGCTATGTTCTCTGCTAGTTAGTTTTCTCCCAAACAGGTCTCTACATGTAGTAGTCGACTGAGTTTCATCTGACTCTCTTATCATAAATACTGGTGTTTCGCAAGGATCAATTCTAGCACCAACACAATTTCTACTCCAT